>APFE030293673.1:0-44118 GCA_000404065.3 Pinus taeda | reverse complement strand
ATTGTTAGGTCGGCTAGATTATATTGTGACTCCTTAGACTCCTATATATAGAAAGGAGGTTTTGTCATTTGAATCATCGAAGAATTGTTCATTTATGTAATGAAAAGGAGGTTGCCCTCTCGAAGAGGCTGAATTATAAGGCGTTGATCTATCTTTTCTATCTTTTCTTGAGCTGGTTTCATAATAGTATGCCTGCATTAGGACATCTAAATTTTCTTCCTTTGGGTTCATATAACATGCTTTTGGATATGGATTTAAAGTTCATTCATAGGACTAAGGTAGACTACTAGGAAAAAACCATTGAATGTCTGGATGATGATGGAGAAAAGAGGATCTTGCAGGGAAAGAAGAAGCCTACATTAGTGAGAATGGTTACAACTATGCAGGCCAAGCACAGTTGCATAAAAGGATGTTTATTGTTCGCAATACTGTTTCTAGTGAAGTGACAAAGGGAAGGAATATGAGGTTGATGAAGTCTTAAGGATGTACCATGTCTTGCAATAGTTTCAGGATGTGTTTCCTGCAAAGATTCTAGAGCTGTCACCTCATAGGGAGGTGGAATTTTCTATTGAGTTGGTACAAGGAGCAACACCAACATCTAAGGCACCATACAGGATGAACATTCTGGAATTTGTGGAACTGAAGTTGTAGCTTAAGGATATGCTTGATAAGGGATACACAAGGCCAAGTGTGTCACCTTGCGGTGCACCAGTGTTGTTTGTAAAGAAGGGTTGTAATCTCAGATTATGCATTGATTATAGGCAGTTGAAAGAGGTGACTATCAAGAACAGGTACCTATTTCCACAGATTGATGATTTGTTTGATCAACTAAAGGGAGTTGCATTGTTTTCAAAGATTTATTTGAGATCAAGACATCATTAGGTGTGCATCAAAGAAGAATAAATCTATAAGATTGCATTCCATACAAGGTATGGACACTATGAGTTTGTGGTGGTTCCTTTTGGTCTTACCAATGCTCCAACCACCTTCATGTGTTTGATGAACAATGTGTTGTGCCTTTTGTTGAAAATGAAACAAGAAAAACCCTGATTTAAATTCTCCTTGAATTAAATTAGGAGAAAAATTGTAATTCCACATCATAAGACAACTTGTAAGAGTTAACAAAGTTAATTTCACTTAGTTGGTTAATTTAATTGGAGTTGAGGGTCTAACTTGAGTCATGTAGAGTAGCTCCTACTTTATAGGATCCCTAGTTGAGTTTATTTTGAGTTGTAATTAATTAATTCAATTTAATTGAGTTAAAGTCAATCAAATTAATTCCAATTATTGGAGGAACTAGTAGGAGGTCTAACAGTGGGGCACAACTTCATTGTTAAACTAGTTAACTGATAATTCAACCATAAATAACTCATGCATGTGAGATCTACGAGTTACCTAGTTAAGATTGGAGTTCAAGAGAAGTGTACTATCAGTTGTATAATCATCCAAATTGTACAAGTTTTGCATGCAGCCAGAGGAAGGCCTATGATGTATTGCGTAGTTATGGATGAGGAATTTGCCTAATTAATAGGCGTTCATTCCAAAAGAAAAAAAGCAAGGAAATAGGGACTTGGGAAAATAGAAATTTGGTTAAGTATTAGCTAAGGCTTGTCTAGGAAGCAGTGAGACTTGAATATACTTTACTAATGACGGAAACAATTAACGATTGGTTGGTGCAGTATGCTTCGTGATTTCATAATCGTTAATTGTTTCCACCGTTAGTAAAGTATATTCAAGTCTATTTTTTTAGTAAATTTCAATTAGGAGTTTGATTCTACAAGGAATTTCTACATGGTATCAGATTTGAAATCACAATAGAAGAGAAGAATACGAGTTTGTCTTTGCAGGAGGAACACGTTTTGCAAATCTATTCTCTAGAGCTAGCAACAGGACTAAGATAACATTCTATGGTCTAAGGCTCGAGTCTGCCCTTGACGGTAGCTCAAATTACATTTCTTGGAAGAACCAGATGGAAGTAGTCATGGAAGATAATGGATTGAAGGGATACATTGATAGAAATTTTCTGAAACTAGCAATTGCAGATGCACAAAATATCGCATAGTTGAAGAAGAATGTAGCCAAGGCAAGAAGAATCTTACTAGAAGGAATTTGAAATCATATTGTCTCGAACCTCCATGGGAAGGAGACTCCATATGCAATGTGGAAGGCCTTAACAGACTTGTTTCAAAACAAAAGTGACCACAGGAAGCTAGTACTGAAGGACAATCTTTGAAAAATTGAGATGGAGAAGGGTGATAAAATACCACAGTACTTGAGAAAGTTCACCCAATGTTGCGATGAGCTTGGGACTGTTTGTGTTTACAATTTATGAAGATGATTTGGTTAGCCTAACACTTCTAGGCATTCCCAGGAGATAGCACAACTATGAGGATTTGGTAAATGGGAGGGAGAAGCTACTAGAGTGGGAGCATTTTTGGTCTAACTTGGTGCAAGAAGAGATGAGGCAAAACACCAGAGATGGAACCTCATCCAAGCTGTAGGTTTTAACCCCGTACAAAAATTACTTGCATACTAATTCTAAAAACAGAAAATAAACAATGGCGAGAGCATAACACATAAAAAAAATATACACAAATATTTTCCCCTAGATCCCAAAACTGAGACTTACCAAATTGATTTTTCATTATGTTCCTTTCAATGTTACAATGCATATATATACATGCTGAAGCATACATAAACCCCAATCCATTAACCTTGTATTAGAACATAACCATAGTTCCCTTGACCAGATCTATAAAATATCATTAACTGAAAAACCATCACGCCTAAAACCATGTGCGAAATCCATGCACAAAACCATAGGTAGGTCTGCCCACAATCCAACACAAGCATGATGATGAGGAGAACTATTCCTTGGATGGAAAGGAAAAGAAAGGGAAAGGGAAGAAATTCCAATCCAAAGGAGATTCTAGTCAAGAGGGAAATATGAACTACTTGGCTAAGATTAATTGTTTTCACTGTCATGAGTTAGGACACTATGCCACGAAGTGTCCACATAAGAAGGCCAGAAAGAAGCCCTTAGGAGGAGCGACAGGTGAATTTCTAGCTTCACAATTGGAGTTGGATTTCACCCTCATTGCATGCATGGTGACATCGATGATGGTGTAGAAAATCTGTGATAGGTTAACCCAATAATGCATTATAAATCAAAGCAAAATACTATAACCTACTTCTACTATCAATTTGCGAAAGCTTAAAGATCAAACTAAACAATATAACTAGAAGAAGAAGAATCAATGGCACAATACACATGAAAATACTTTGGGGAAATCCTCAGCTAAAAACCCCACACTATTGTATTATCATACATGGTGGAAATACATAGGAATTATACAAGGCCTTAGCTCTCACAACTAGCTAGCTCTCAGTACAATCCTCACAGATGCTCACAGGCAATCTTGACTTCTCTCCAGCCTTCCTCTCTGCCCTCCAAGCTCCTATTTCCTTGCGCTATTCCTTGTGGATGATTAGCCTTCAAAATTGCGCAATCCTCAAGGATGAATCCTTGACTGCATGCATGAGTTTTCTCCATGAGAAAACACATGAAACTGATAGTACACTGTCCTTGAACATTAATCTAAACTGGGTCTTTCTCAAAATAGACATGCATGAGTTTCTAATGATGGAATCTTCAGTTAATTGGAGTAGCACTAGTTGAGGCATTAATGCATCAACTGACTGTTAACTCACTATTAGTTCCTCAAACAGTTTGGAACTAATTTAACTGGACTTAACTCAGTAAACTGGTTTAACTAATTACAACTCAAATATAACTCAATATTATCTCCTTAATTTAAGGGATAACTCTTGCATGAATAGAGAAAGATTTCTAACTTGAATTTCTCCAACTAATTAGTTTAAAATAAATTAATTAATTATTTCCAAGTAGTTGTCAAGACTAAATTCCGTTTTAATTCACAATTTAATTCAAGGACAAATTAAGTTGGAATATTATTGTTTCCATATTTCAACACTCCCTCTCAACAAGAAAGGGATTATCTGCCACCCTGATCCTGTCTCTATGGAACTCGAAGTTACACTTTGACAATGCCTTTGTCAAAATGTCAACATCTTGCTCCTCTCTCGAAATATACTGCAACAACATGATCCTCTCAACCTGTGAAAATCCACAGGCAACAAATCTTGCCTTATGCTTCTCCACACTACCATTGGTGTCTTTCTTTACCTTGTAAAGCCAACGGGAACTCACAAATGACTTGTTCTCTGGTCTCAGAACCATGCCCCAAACATTGTTACGAACTATGGAGTCATACTCCTCCACCATAGTATCAACCCAAATCGGTTGCTGCATTGCTTCCTCAAAGGAAGACGGCTCAGTCTCAACACATTCCCTAGCAAGGGCTATGTATCCAATGTACCTCTCAAGTGACCTCCTTTGTCTGCATTGAGAAGATGGTGCTCCCACATTCTCTCTCACATCCTCCAACAATCTGTCAGCTTCTCTTGTGCACTTCCATCCATCTCTGGAAGACTCTGCTTGAGTGGATATCTCCACTCCTGGAACCTCTGCATGCAGCTTCTCCACATTAGTAGGAGGCTCCTCCTCCTTAGGAACTAAAAATTCCTCCACAACTTCTAGTTGGAGCCCCCTCTCAAGGGAAACTCGCATGGCCTTCTGTTCATCAAACTTGATATCTCTGTGAGCCACTGTCCTCTGACTGGTAGGCAAGTACACATGATAGTTGTGAGGTGTATTAGTGTACCCCACAAATATCCCCAACTCTGCTGTCGGCTCAAGCTTCTTCCATGCATCCTTTGTCACATGGCAATATACCGATGAGTCAAAGATCCTGAAGTGACCCACATCTAGTCTCTTACCAGAGAAAGCTTCCTCTGGTGTCTTCATCCCAAGTATGCGATGCGGGCTTCTATTCTAAAAATAGACCACTTTGTTGAATGCCTCAGCTCACAAATGAAGTGGTAGGCCTTGGTCATGCAGCATTGGCCGTGCTGCCCCTACAATAGTTCTATTCTTCCTCTCAACCACCCCATTCTGCTGTGGGTTATGAGATGCTGTCAACTCCCATTTAATTCCTTTTGCTGCACAAAAGTCCTTAAACTCTTGAAAGACATATTCTCCACAATTGTCGCTTCTCAAGGCCTTGATCTTCTTCCCTGAACCTTTTGTTGGGCCGTGAATACGAGCACTTTGTAACACTTATTTCATCCATTTTTACTTTACTCTATTATATCATTTGTTATAATTTATCATTTAAATCCATTTTATAAATGATTTATGCTCTTATGGATGAATATTATTTATCTTCTTTTATTTCTAATAAATTGATGATTATGAATGATTTTATCAATGATAGTTTCAACAAATTGGTTATAACATTATTCACCATTTTTAGCCTCCAAGGTAATTTCCAGATTGAAGATTTGATTTTTAAAAGCGCCAACTCAGAAATTCGCTGGAATAAGGAGTGACAGTTTTGCGGTTGAGATTCTGAGCAAATGAAGAATAATATGGAAAATCCGGAACATGGGTTTTTTCCAGAACGGACCCAATTAACTTTATTGAAGAACGGTTTGCCCAAATTTGACTTTTACTGAGAGAAACGTAGGGTTCTTTGAGCACGATTTTCTTAGATTTGCTGTTGCCGCCGTTTTCCAAGTCTCAGCTGCAAAGCCAAATTCGCCCTGCTCTTGTTGAAAGATATATGGAAATATACCTTCTTGTTGATCAATTGGTTGGAAACAATCCAATTTTGTAATAATGATCATATTGTGATTATCACAGTTGTAACCACTCTCTGCTCTCTTTGTATTTAAATCAGAACATAGATCAGAGAGGGAGAGGGGAAAAAGGATGGAAAATGATGGAGAATTAAGGATTCAGAACTAGAGATTCAAGAATGATGGTGGATTATTCATGATAGGATAGGGATTGTTGCATTGCCATTGTAATCTTCAAAGCTTTTGCTGTTGTAATGATTTCACAATTTGAGGATGAATAAATAAAAGGGTTGTTGTACATTCTTCTCATCTGAAGTAGCCTAGCAGCATTTGCTAGCGGCTAAGGGCCCAGCCTCTGGTGGAGTATGCTGCTGTTGTATTATATCTTTCCAATTTCCACCGTGTGATGGTTTGATTTAGTTCCTATTTCTTTGAACCGTATTGCCTTACAGTTTCATGTTTTTGCAGCGAGCTGTTATAATATTTTATGAAATTCTTTTATTGCATAAGTTGAGATTGAATCGTGTGGTTGTTCTTTTCCATCATAACAGAGATTGTTATCCTTCTCAACGTATATTGTTATGCTGCTCATTTCAAATATAAAGCTTCACTGTTCTATTTCAATTATGGTTTCATTCCATTTGCTGTTCCGTTTGATTGATATTCATTATAGATTGTTGTTCAATAGGATTGGTTATTCTATTCCTTTAATTCCAGTTTGCTGTTCATTTACTTTGCTGTTCATTTCTGTTGATTAATTGCAAGAGTTTGCTTTTAAAGAGTTTTCCTAGTTTACTTTCAATAACAGCTTCAATTCAATTTCGATTTCCTTTTAATCGCTTTAAAGCAGGACTGTCAACTGTAGAGAACATTGGTTATTGCTTCCTCGTTCCTAGATTGATTGTCTTGTTCCAATTTGATTTTAATTGCATCAATTTCTAGAGGAATGAGTTATTGCTACTGTATCCTCGATTGATGGTTGTTTGAGTGAATGATTTAGTTTAGAACATTTCAGTTTCTTGCGTTCCAATTAGATTTTGTTTCCAGCTTTCATTTCTTTTGGATTTTAAGCACTATACTGCAAAACATTACTCTTGAGTAAATAGCCGCCTCAGATTGAGTACACTCTTGAAATAAAAAGTCGTCCCTGGGTTGACAATTAATGTGAGGTAATTAGGAGTTACAAAGACCCCTTTTTATCGCTCCACACATTTCTCGACCAAATATTTGTACTCAAAAAACTTTTTGAAAGTTTGTTCCTTCTTCTGCATGAAATAAATCCAACATTTATGAGAGTAGTCATCAATGAAAATCACATAATACCTTTGGTTCACTGTGGATTCCGTTGAGAATGGTCCACACAAATTAGTATGAACTCACTCTACGATAGCCTTTTCTCGACTGTGTTGATCCTAAAAGGAAGACTTGGTTTACTTTCCTAAGGTACAACCTTTGCATGTGTCAACTTGCTAGAGTTTACCTTTGGGAAGTCTTGTAGATATTTGCTACATTATCTTCAAAGCCCCATGACGCAAATGGCCCAACCGCCTGTGCCACAACTCCACAATGTCTTGTCTATGCACCAATTCTTCTTTCGTACTCAATGCTGTACAATCATCTACCTCTAGTTTATAGAGATTCTTCACCCAAATCCCTATCCTCTTGGTCTGAACCATGGCTATGTGTCTTAGGAATGCCTTTCCTTTACTGAAGACAACATCGTAGCCTTTGTCCTCCAACATCGCGACTGATAACAAGTTCTTCTTCAGTCCAGGAACATATATCACATCTGTCAAGGTGAGAGGAGCTCCATGCTCCCTCTGAAAAGTAATCATGCCCACTCCTGAAACACTATACCTTCCATCATCACCCATCTCTATGCGCATCTTGAGGTCTTTCTCCTCCAAGGCACTGAATAAATTTTTATCACCCGTCATGTGGAATGAGCCTCCACTGTCAAGATACCTGACACAACCCATCATCGATGACAACATGCATGCGATGAAGGTAAAGTCCATTTCGAACTGAGAGGCTAATGCCTCACCTTCCGATCCTTCTGAGGATCCCTTCTTGGACTTCTTCGATGGGAAATTAGTCGCATAATGTCCCATCTTGTGAAAATTAAAGCATCTTACTTTAGACAAGTCACCCTTCTTCCCTCCATGAGAAGAATTCAATTTGAAATGGGAAGCCTTCCCCTTCCCTTTCCTTGCCTTACTTGCTAAGGCTAGATTTTGTTCATCATCATTCATGGATGAAGAAACATCTCATGTGCTCCTCCTGATCTCCTCCTTCATAAGATCTAACCACATTCGTTCCCAATCCAGTAGTTTCTCCCTTCCATTCACAGAGCCCTGGTAGCTATTCCAACTCTTTGGAAGGCCAAGGGGAGTGAGGCTCACCATATCATCATTGGCAGGTGGTGAGCTTGTTCATATATGTGGAAATAGTATCGCCCTTCTCCATCTTCATTCTTCAAAGCTTATCCTTGAGCGCCAATTTCCTCTGGTCACTACTGTTCTGGTAGAGGTCCTTCAATGTCTTCCACATTGAAAATGGAGTATCTTTCCTATGGAGACTTGAGACAATAGGGTCTCAAAATCCCTCAAGGATGATTCATCTCACCTTTTCCACACACTTCTTCCACTCAGCCAACTCTTGTGCATTATTTGAAGCTGGTTTTGGGATTTCTTGATCAATGAATTCCTTCAATCCATTGTCTTCTAATACAATCTCCATTCTATATTTCCATGCTATGTAATTCGAGCTACCTTCCAAGACATACTTGAGTCTCAAGCCATAGAACACCATTGGCCAACCTTGAAGTATGATATGAATTCGATTTGCACCTACAACCCTGAACTTCAAACTTCAAATACTGAAGTATATTGTTCACAACTATGATACCATGTAGAAAATCTATGATAGGTTAACCCGATAATGCAATATAAATCAAAGCAAAATACTATAACCTACTTCTACTATCAATTTGCGGAAGCTTAAATACTGAGTTGAACAATATAACCAGAAGATGAAGAATAAATGGCACAATACACATGAAAATACTTTGGGGAAATCCTTAGCTAAAAACCCCACACTATTGTATTATCATACATGGTGGAAATACATAGGAATTATACAAAGCCTTAGCTCTCGCGGCTATCCATCTCTTAGTACAATCCTCACATATGCTCACAGGAAATCTTGTCTTCTCTCCACCTTCCTCTGTGCCCTCCAAGCTCCTATTTCCTTGCGCTATTCCTTGTGGATGATTAGCCTTCAAAACTGCACAATCCTCAAGGATGAATCCTTGATTGCATGAATTAGTTTTCTCCATGAGAAAACACATCAAATTAATAGTACACTGTCCTTGAACATTAATCTCAACTGGGCCTTTCTCAGAATAGACATGCATGAGTTTTTGATGAGGAAATCTTCAGTTAACTGGAGTAGCACTAGTTGAGTGCATTAATGCATCAGCTGACTGTTAACTCACTATTAGTTCCTCAGACAGTTTGGAACTAATTTAACTAGACTTAACTCAGTAAACTAAGTTAACTAATTACAGCTCAAATATAACTCAATCTTATCTCCTTAATTTAAGGGATAACTCTTGCATGACGTTAGAAAGACTTCTAACTTGGATTTCTCCCACTAATTAATTTAAAATAAATTAATTAATTATTTCCAAGTAGTTGTTAAGACTAAATTAGATTTTAATTCACAATTTAATTGAAGGACAAATTAAATTGGAATTTTCTTGTTGCCATATTTCAACAGATGGGTAGTGTGTGGTATCTGGATAGTGGAGCCTCATTCCATATGACCGAAAAAAAGAAGAAGAATTTTTCAGTGACTTGGAGGAGAAGGACCTCCAGATGCACATTGAGATGGGATATGATGCAAGGTATAATGTGACTGACATTGATACTATTACTTTTCAGAGGGAGTCTAGTTCTCATCTCACATTAAAAGATGTCATGTATGTTTCTGTCTGAAGAAGAATTTAGTTTCAATTTTTATGTTGGAAGATTGTGGCTATGATGTGATATTTAGTAAAGGAAAGGATTTCCTTCGTCACATAACCATAGGACAAGTGAAGCGGATTGGGGTTCAAGTAAATAACCTCTACAGATTGGATGTAGAAGACTGTGTTGCTTTGAGAACGAAAGCATAGAAGATTGGGCCATTTGCACCATGGATCTTTGAATATCATGCAGTAGATTTCTACAAGACTTCCCAAGGGTGCACTAGAGTAGCAAGATACATGAAAAGGGTGTACATTGGGGAAGTACACCGAATTCACCTTTCATGATAAGGACAATCGAGCGCAAGTGATCCTTGAAAGAGTTCACTCAGATTTTTGTGGACCATTCTCAATAGCCTCCACGACCAAGCACGAGTATTATGTGATATTTGTAGATGATTTCTCACAAATGTTGGATATTATTCATGCAGAAAAAAGACTAGACATTCTCATTTCTTTTTGAATTTAAACCACTTTTTTAGAAAGAGACGGGCATGAAAGTGAAGGCTCTCAGGAGCGATAACGATGGATAATATGTGTTGAATGAGTTTAAGATATTCTATGCATCATAAGGCATTCAATGGGAGTTAATAGCACCCCATAACCCACAATAGAATGGGGTTGCTGAAAGGAAGAATGTAAGTATTGTGGGAGTTGCACGAGCAATGTTGCATGATTAGGGCCTACCATTGCACTTGTGGTTTGAAGCATGCAACATAGTGGTATATGTACATAATATGGGTCCTCCTCATATTCTCAGGATGAGTAAACCAGGAGAAGCTTTTTCAGGTAAAAAACCAAATGTGGCACACTTCAAGATATTTGGTTCATCAGTTTACTATCATGTTTCCAAGGATGCAAGGAAAAAGCTAGAACCAATAATAGAGATGGGCATATTTTTTGGGTACACTGATACACCTCACAACTATCGGGTGTACCTTCCATCTCACATGTTGAAATTTTTTCATAGAGATGTGAAGTTTGATGAATAAAAGGCCATGAGATGTTCCCTTGAGAAGGAGCTTCAGTTTCATGCAGTCGAGTAGCTTTCAGCTCCAAAGGAAGAACCTCAAGATGTTGTGGAGTAGCCACAAGAAGAGGAGCAAAGAGTGGAAGCACCCACTCATGTAGAGACATCAAAAGATGGAAGGAAGTGCACCAGATAAGTTGATAGATTGATGCATGATGCTAGAGAGGATGTGGGAGTGCCCACATCATAGCATAGGTAGAGGAGGTCACTAGATGGGTACACTGGTTACAGGTCTCTAGTGAGCAAGAGTGTAGAGACTGAGGCATCCTCATTTGGGGACTAATGTGGCAACCAATATGGGTTAATTCCCTAGTAGAGGAATATGATTCCATTATTAGGAACAGTGCTTGGGAAGTTGTCCCAAGGCCAGAGGACAAGTTAGTGGTAGGTTCCAGGTGGATCTACAAGGTGAAGAAAGCAGTAGATGGGAGAGTCGAGAAACACAAGGCCAAATTTGTGGCCAAGGGGTTCACTCTGGTGGAGGTAATTGATTATGAGGATACCTTTGCTCTAGTAGCAAGGTAATCTTCAATCGGATCTATTATAGCACTTTCAACACATATGGTATGGAAGATACATCATATGGATGTGAAGACAACCTTCCTAAACATAGTGATTGAGGAAGAGGTGTACATAGAGTAGGCGAAAGGATTTGAGACCTTCAATAGAGAGTCGCATGTGTGCAGAGTCAAGTGAGCGCTGCATGGATTGAAACAAGAATCCATGCTTGGTACACCAGGATCAACAACTATTTCACCAGGTTGGGCTTCACCAAAAGTGAAGAAGATGCAAACCTTTACCATATTGTGATTGAAGGTAAATTATTGATTATAGTAGATTATATGTCAATGATTTATTTTTAACAAGTGATGAGAAGCTGACAAAATATTTCAAAGATGATTTGGTAATAGAATTTGAGATGAAAATTTATCAAGGAGATGGGAAACTCTTAGTCTCTTAGGGAAAGTATGCCAATGAGATGCTGAAGAAGTTTCACATGGAGAGAAACAAACCCTTGGAGACTCCTCCAGTAGGAAATTGGAGGAAGGAAGATGTTACTTCAGGCGAAGTGGTAGAGACTACCATTTATAGGCAGCTTGTGGGTTCACTTATGTAATTGGTTAACACACGATCAGACATGTGTTTTGCAGTTAACCAACTTAGTCAAGCAATGGTTAAGTGAACCAAATTGTATTGGAAGGTAGCTAAACATGTGTTGAGATACCTCAGAGGCACTACTCAATTTGGTCTTTGGTATAAATAGACAGAGGGAGTGAATATTCAAGGCTTAACAGATGCAAATTAGGCAGGGAGTCCATCAAACATGAAGACCACTTCAGGGGGGATTTTCAGAATTGGGTAAGCAGTAGTTTCCTGGTATAGTAGGAAGCAAAGATTAGTTGCACTTAGTTCAGAAGAAGCATAGTACATGGCTTCTAGTCAAGTAACTTGTGAGGCTATCCGGATGGGGAAGATCCTTGTTGGGTTATTTGATTAGAAGATGGATCAGACCTACAATGATTTACTGTGACAATCAAAGTTGTATCAAACTATCTAAGAATCAATTTTTTCATGATCGATCCAAGCATATCGACATCCGATATCACCATCTCAGAGATCATGTGCAAAAGCGGATCATGTTACAAGAGTGCATTCCTACAAAGGAATAGGATGAATATATCTTGACTAAGGCACTTTCAAGAGGAAAATTTGAGTTCCATAGAGCCAGGATTGGGGTATCTAATAATCCCTTTCTTGTTGAGAGGGAGTGTTGAAAATGCAACAAGAAAAATCTTGCTTTAACTTTCCTTGAATTAAATTAGGAGAAAATTGTAATTCCACAACACAAGACAACTTGTAAGAGTTAACTAAGTTAATTTCACTTAGTTGGTTCATTTAATTCGAGTTGAGGGTCTAAATTGAGTCATGTAGAGTGGATCCTACTTTATAGGAGCTCTGGTTGAGTTTATTTTGAGTTGTAATTAATTAATTCAGTTTAACTAAGTTAAAGTCAGTTAAACTAGTTCAAACTGTTGGAGGAACTATTAGGGGGTCTAGCAGTGGGGTGCAGCTTCAATGTTCAACCAGTTAACTGATAATTTATCCATAAATAACTCATGCATGTGTGATATACGAGTTACCTAATTGAGATTAGAGTTCAAGGGCAGTGTATTATCAGTTATATAATCATCCAAATTTTACATGTGGTGCATGCAGTCAAAGGAATGTCTATGATGTATGCATAGTTATGGATGAGGAATTTCCCTAATTAATAGGGGCTAATTCCCAAGGAAAAAATGCAAGGAAATAGGGACTTTGGAAGAAAAAAATTGGTTAATTGGCCAAGGCTTATCTAGGAAGCAGTGAGATAGGATAGAGATAATGAATAGGTTGATTGGGCTTGATAAAAGCATTGTAATCTTCTCATATTTTCTGACTAATGCAACATACAAATAACAAGGGTTTTTAGTCATGGCTTTCCACAGGAAATCATTGTGTAATGTGTTGATTGAATTTTTTTTCTTGTATGCTTCATTATTTTGCGATCGTTAATTTTTTTTCGTAGTTGGTAGAGTAGATTCAAGTCTATTGTTTTAGTCAATTACAATTAGCATTTTGAATCTACAAGGAATTTCTACACCCTTATCTGGATAATTTTGTGATAGCATTTGTTGATGATATATTGGTATATTCAAAGAATGAGAAGGAGAAGGAAGAACACGTAGAAACAATGTTGATATTGTTGAGAGAGCATAAGTTATATACCAAGCTCATCCAATGCAGTTTCTTTTAGTCTTAGATTCATTACTTGGGACATGTCATTTGCAAGGAATGGATAACAGTGGATCCGGAAAAGATTAAGGTATTCATCGAGTGTCCAACTCCAAGGAATATGGATGAGGTCAGATCAGTCATGGGACTAGCAGGTTATTACATGCACTTCACCAGGAACTTCTCAAATATTGGCTATCCTATCACATATTTGTAGAGGAAAGGGAAAAAGTTTGAATGGTGTAAGGAGTGCGCAATTAGTTTTGAGGAGTTGAAGTATTTTCTTACAAATTCTCTCATCCTAAAGCTTACAGATCCTGATAAGGAGTTTGTGGTTTTTACAAATGCTTGAAGGGAACGACTTAGTGAAGGCTTGATGCAGGAAGGGTTGGTGGTTTGCTACGAGTCTTGAAAGCTAAATGAGCATGAGAAAAACTATGTGACTCATGATCTTGATTTGGGAACTATCATTCATGCATTGAATATGTGGAGACATTATCTCCTTGGAAGGAGGTTTGTTCTGATGAGTGATCACAATGGATTGACGTATTTGTTTGACCAACCTAATATGAATTCCAGGAAAGCTAGATGGTTGGCTACTCTCTGTTATCACCCCAAGAAACTCTCCTAGGTTGTAAATTAGAGATGCTCGGGAACATTACAAACTCAACAAAAATGTTGGAAAATGGTGGATGAATGAGAGAAATGCTGCATATTCAAGCCAGATAACCACTTCTACCATGCTTGACCCCAGACATGGGTGAACACCCCCAGACTACAAGGCTTTAGACCACCAATTACTCACAGTTTTAAGGAAAATGTGATGATGGAGAATACTGATCACACCAGCAGATGCACAGAACCTTGTGATGGCCAGCTGCAACCAGTTAAGAGGTCTGTAAATCCATTTCCTAATGCACAGACAGAGTGACAGCTCTCTGGCATTAAAACAACAGAAACCCGCATACAAATTCAATGATACATGCTAAATTCTAACATAGAGATGGGAGGATAGCCCCTCTAATGCTAAACATCAAGAACACATGAATAAATGCATAACAGGCACAACCTGGAACAAAGAAGAAGTGGAAAGTGAGCAATTAACACCAAAAGAAGCTTGCATTAGCTAAAAATGAAGACCAGATGCTACAGGTATCACAATAGTTATAGTCTGCAGAAGTTGAAGCTTACAACAGAATAACATTCATCAACCCATTACATTATGAGTTCTGGATATATATAGAGGTTGATTACAAAAATATCTGTTATCCTATGCATGGAGGGGTCATAATGGACCACCAACCACATTAAGTATCTAATAAAAATCTCAGCGACAATCTGATGCTTTTAATGAACAAAATTGGTCTTCTGCATGCTCTGTTGTACTTCTTGAATAGGTAGAGTGTCCTTTGGATGAAGTTCTATGGCTGATAAATGAACTCAACTACTCGAGGCATGTCCTTCTTGTCCTTTGACCATAATTCTCTTGAATTCGGTTGTTGAAGAGTAACTGCACAGGGTACTGGTAGGTGCTTGCATTTTTCCTTCGGATGCACGAGACAGGCCAAAACACGATGACTGCAGGGAAACTGAACGAAGGGTTGGGAATGAAAGTTAACCGTTGGATGGGATCAGATGGATGGCCAAGATCAAACTATGCGGGCTATCGGAAGATATATGTGGAAGGAAGAGTGCAGACCGTTGGATCGTAAGATGGATGATCAGATGGTGGACGGGTGTGGAAGCTGCGGGGAAATTAATAGGTGGGAGTCGGGTACGGAGGCGATAAGCTTTTTTATCACACCACTCACGGGAAAAGTTGGTAAACGTACAGGGCGGGTGCGATGCAATAAGAATGAGATGCATGGCTGAGGGGATGGGGTCAATACCACTTTCCCCGCGGGTTATTATGCGGGTGTTTTGAAGAAGTGAGGAATGTGATCATCGTTGGATTGCGTCATAAATGATCAAATGGCGGGAGTTAAAAGCACATGTGTTCACCGGATATGACGGGAAAAGATAGGTTAGGGGTTTCGCCAAAGCCTGCGGTTATATGGGTAAACTTTAGCGCTTAGGGGCTTTGGGTGAAAACAGGGGTTTATGAAGAAATTCAGAGTAAAACAGGGATATGGGGGTTTATGGGAGTGTAGAAAAATGATGGAGTGGGAGGAAAAGGACTGCTGCGGGCTCTAATAAGCATAACCCTCACTGCTCAACCTGTTATTGGATCATCAAGTATTCAAACATGTAGCAGAGCTAACATTGGGTCCTTTTGGGGATGAGATCCTCCCTGTGAGGTCTCAAGAACCTGCAGATCAATGCCTTCATACAAAACTAGCTCAAAAACATTTGCCTAGTATTCCATTGGGCATGGAGTTTGACTGAACCTACACTAAAACTTGTTAAGAAAAATATTTACAACTTCAAGGCCAAAACCTTAAACGACATAAATTTTCAAAAACCGCCCATTAACTGGGCCATCAAAAACTGCTTCTCCTCCCAAAATTTTCAATATGAAGGTGTTGTTCCCTTGAATTTGAGAAATGATGAAAAGTCCTGTCCACAAAGCATCAAATTTCCCATGATTGCCTTTCTTTTCTTTCAATGCATCCCATTTTAGGACCAATTCTCCAACTTGAAAATTGTCTACTTTTGTCTTTCTGTCGAAAGCTTCCTTGATCTTTTTCTAATATGCTGCAACCCTTTCAACCAGCTGTTCTCTGATTTGATGTACCTCTGCTAAATCTGTAATTCTTTTTGCCATATCTTCTTCCTCATTCTGCTCTGATTGAAGGAACTTTGCCACAAGGAGAGTTACTAAATTGGAAATACAACCTCTGTGCCATTTACTAGCTTAAATGGAGAATTCCCTGTAGATCTCTTAATGGTCACTCTGTCAGCCCAAAGTGCATATTTGAGCCTGGAATCCCAATTCCTTTTGTTGTCATCCAACAACTTCTTAATTATCCTTATTAGACTCTTGTTAGAAGATTCTGCTAGACCATTTCCCTAAGGATAATATGAGGTGGAATGGACAAGCTTGATACCCATTGAATCACACATTTCCACCAACTATTTGGCTCTGAAGGCTGTTGCATTATCTGTAACTAATTTTTGTGGACAACCAAATCTGGTAAATATGTTTTATGTTAAAAACTTCATGACCACCTTATGATCAGCCTTCTTGGTAGGGATTTCTTCAATCCACTTAGTGAAATAATCTGTGGCCACTAATATCCATCTGTGCTGACCATTGGAATGTGGATTGATTTCTCCAATGAAATCCAAGCCCCACTGTTGAAAAGGTCCTTTTGCAAATAATGGTTTTAAGGTCAGGGACTTCAACTACTGTTTTCCTTCAAACCTTTGGCACCTGTCACAAGATTTAACAAATGAAAATACATCAGAAAATAAGGAGGGCCAATAATAACCATCTCTCAGAATTTTATGAGTTGTAGTCTTCCAATAATGGTGCCCTCCACACATGCTGGAATGAAACTACTGTACGACTTCCATTGATTTCTCTTTGTCTAGACACCTCAAAAGCACTCCAGATGGATCCATCCAATAGACCAGGTTTTCAATAATGCAATATTTTGCTGCTCTGAGCTTAATTGTTCTGGTTTGACTTTGAGTACAGCCTGAAGGGATTTCTAGCTTCAACAAGAATTTAATTATTTTAGAATACCAGTCACATGAAGCAAGATTTTCGGCCACCGACTGCTTTCTCTTTGGTTCAACTGCTTCCTCTTCTATTTGGCCATTTCCTGAATTCAAGCACATAAGGTTTATGTCCAATGTTCTGCAATTTTCTTCAGATAACATTTTGGCAAGATCCTGACCTCTGACAAGCTTAGTGGGCTTCAATTCTATATTAAATTCGATCAACTTTGCAATCCATTTAGCCCTTCTTCCATCAACATTAGGTTGTGTCAAGACATCTTTTATTGTAGCAGAGGGTACATATGCAATTATCTTGGAATGTAAAATATAAACTCTGAAAGCTTTCAAGGATTTAATAAGAGCATATGCCTGTTTCTCAATAATATCATACCTCAGCTCAGCATCCCTTAATGTCTTGCTGAAGAATGACACTAGATGCTCTGAGCCTTCTTCACTTGCCTGCAATAAAACAACTGCAATGGTATCTTCGGAGGCAAATGAGAATACATGAAACTCCTTGCTGTAATCTGGACTTATCAATGTGGGAGCTTCCATTATAGCCTTTTTGATGGAATCAAATGATTTTCTCACTACACCAGTCCATCTTACCTCTGACCCTTTTCTCAACATGGAGGTAATATGCTTCACTAGTTCTGCAAAATTCGGTATAAAACTCCTCAAAAAAGTGATCTTGCCCAGGAAGGACTGGATATCCTTCTTCAGTCTTAGGATAGACAGAGTCTGTATGGCCTTTACTCTTTCTGGGTCAATTCGGACACCTACAACAGCAACAATATGTCCCAACAACTTGCCTTCTTCTAAAGCAAATTGTGATTTTTTAGGATTGACTGAAATCCCAAACCTTCTGCACTTCATAAACACTTTCTTCAAATGCTGCAAATGGTCATGATGGATGCTGGAGTTTACTGTTATGTCATCAAGGTAGATGAGGACAAATTTATCCTTCTCTCCCACAAATGCTATATCCATAGCTCTTTGAAATGTTGCTCCAAAATTCATCAATCCAAAAGGCATCTTGGCATACATAAAAGTGCCCCAAGGAGTGGTAAATGCAGTCTTCTCTTGATCATATGGATGTACAACAATCTGATTAAAGCTTGAAAATCCATCTATAAAAGACATTACTTTGGCTCCTGAGACCTTTTGCAGCAAATGCTCCATCTTAGGCAGGGGATAATTGTCTTTTTTGGAGCATTTGTGTAAGTTTATGAAATCAACACATAGTCTGATTTCTCCACTTTTTTTCCTCACCACTACTAGGTTGGCTACCCATTTTGAATATCTGAGAGGGATTATGATCTTGGCAGCCAGCAAATTTTTAATTTCTTTTTCAATCAAAGGAAGAAGCATAGGGTTTATTGGTCTCAACTTTTGTTTGAAAGGGATTGTGTCTTTCTCTAGAGGGATATTATGCTGGATTATATTCCTATCATATGTTTTCAGGTCGCTGTACTCCCAGGCAAACACATCAGCAAATTGCTTCATTAATTTGCAGTATTCTGAACTTTGGTTAGCAGACAAGTGAGTGGATAAATTTATATATCTAGGCTGACCTGGACTTCCTATATTGTGCTTACAGATTGCAGATTGATCGTCTTTTTGGGTAGCCTTGTAAGGCACATCATTCTGGTCAAACAATATTTCTAGAGGAATTAGACCCTTAGGAATATGATTATTTGGAAGCTGGACAATGCTATCTTTACCGATTTTATGTTTAAGCTGGGAATGGGGGTTTTCTTCCAAGGTCAATTTGCAATTCAGAAAATTCATCAATAACTTGCAAGAATCTATTTAATTCATTATCATCCTTGAAAAATTTCCAATGCTGGACATTATCAGGCAAGGATGGTCTATACTTCATTTGGACTTCATACACTAGCCTGGGAGGCATTGGAGGTATAAATAGACTAGTAGAGACAACAAGGGAATCAACAAGCTGATTTTGGGCTCTAGGAATGTATAAAATATAGAAATAGTCAAAGAATTCTTTGAGTCTCCATACCTCATCTCTGTATGCTTTCAGCCTTGGGTTCTTTGCCTGAAATGTTTTATTTACTTGCTGAATGATCAGTTCAACATCTCCAAACACCTTTATGTTCTTGATTCCTCTGTCTTTTGCTGCATTCAAGCCCAATATTAGAGCCTCATACTCTGCTATATTGTTTGTGACTTGGAAGGCTAGCTTAAAAGACAGCTGGGTGATTTCTTTCTTTGGAGATACTAGCACCACCCCTACTCCTACAGTCTCCCTAGAACATGCTCCATCAAAGAACATCTCCCAAACCTGACTTCCTTGCTCTTCCTCGGCCTGAACTGTTGGTTTTCTGATCTGCATTAAGGCCTTCTGGGATTCTTCTTTTTAGAGAATACATGCTCCAAAATCAGTGTCCACAGCATATATGGGATGATTTGAAGGATTCTTCTCATCACTGATGATATATGCTAGCTGTGTTTCTCTGTATAATCCCCTGCTTTCTCCTCCAAAGATTGGGACAATGGCATAAGATAGATTATTCTGTAATGTCCCACCTAGTCTCTTAATCCATCCTCTTGACAATAGCATGCCAAACTTAGGAGGGACATCTGCTACCACAATGTTCATCACCATGCTCTTCATGGGCAGCTGAGTTAGGGTAATGGATAAGTCTTTTATCAGCCCCAGGCATTTTACTTTCCTTGAATCAAAAGAGAATAGATCATGATATGGTCTAGTGATGTCAAGGCCTAACTCTTCCATGACAACTTTAGGCATCAAATTGTGGCTAGCCCCTATGTCTAGCAGGAAATTGTGGAGGATTTTATCATGAATGGTCAAGGAGACATAAAAAGATGGAGAATTATTATCAGCAGGTCCGGTCATTGGGCTTAACACAACTACAGGTCTATCATCTTGAAAATTAATAGAGTCAATGGAGGTTTATGTGGCTTTCAGCTCAAGAGCTTCAAGGATAGGCTTTCTAAACACTTCACACTTTACAAGTTCTAACCGAGGCACAAATATTTTTAACTTCTGGACTTCTGCTTCAAGACTGAAAGGGGAAGGGGAATTATCAAGACCTCTTAACTCTTGAAATGGTGCTTTGAGGATGATTGGTTCAGCTGCTGGTCACTTTTGTCTGGTATTCTCTGACTCTGTTTGGAAAACAACTCTTTGGGTAGGATTCTCCTTGACATTATTTGCATTCAACCTCATGTTATATCTTTGTTGTCCACCAGTCTGCAGAACAGCCTCTCTGTCCCACCTTTGACTGTCCTGTTCTTGCAACAAAGAGTCTTCATACTCATTCAATGTCAAGAAAGCAACACTGCCTTTATCTTCCATACAATGGATTTCATCCTCATCTTCAACTTGTTCCTCCTCCATGAATACATTTTGAAAAGGAGTTTTAACTTTATGTTCCTCATTTGGTTCTTTACCCCTCTGTATTATTTGTAACTGCTCATTTTCTCTTCTGTATGGATTTACATTTCTTGGAGAAAATGTGTTCCGCTGCCTTGTTTTTCCTGAGTTTTGCTCAATCTTCAGCTTAGATATCTTTGGAGCCAATGACTCTATCATTCTAGTCATTTTATCTAATTTAGGCTCTGCAGATGAAGCAGAGGAAGAAGAAGCCTCGCCTCTCTGTCTCCTTCTGTTAGCATGACTTTTAAGTTTTTCTACAATGATGATATTAGATTCTACCTCTAGGGCTGCATCTTGCATATCCGCTAGAGTAGTACATCTTCTTTCTCTCAATAATAAGCAGAAATTAGAGTCAAAAGCATTGGCATAAGTGATTTTGGCTGAAGTGGGAGTTGGCTTTACTTCAGCTTGTATTTTAATGCACATCCTATTAAATCTCTTATTAAAATCAGCCAAAGATTGTCCATTTTCTCTTTTCAAGTTACCAAACTCAGTATGGTAATAAAACAAGTCCTTCTTATCTCCCCATTGCTTCAAAAATGCTTCATCTAAGGCTTCAATATCAACAATAGACCTAGGAGTCAATTCTTTGAACCATTTTCTGGCCTCTCCATCAAGGCTCTGGACAAAACTCTCATCCACACATCATTTTCAC
Organism: Pinus taeda; assembly: GCA_000404065.3. Taxonomy (NCBI): domain Eukaryota; kingdom Viridiplantae; phylum Streptophyta; class Pinopsida; order Pinales; family Pinaceae; genus Pinus; species Pinus taeda. The sequence continues at coordinate 22,826 of APFE030293673.1, read as the reverse complement.
TTATATCTAAGTTATCAGCATAACTGTAAAAAGCTTCAAGGTGTTCTTCAACAGTTACCCCATCTGTACCAGTGAACATAGGCATGTATTTTTGGTACTCCCCTATAGGCATGGCATTCAAAGGAATGGGAAAGACTAAGGGTCCATACCTAGCAACAAAAATTCTTTCCATCCTCATAGGTGCTTGCTGACCTGCCATAACTGGGGTATGTGGAAGGATACTGGTAGATTGAATAGTGGGGAACAATGAAATGGATGGCAGAGACAAGGGAATATGATGGACTGTATGGGATGCAATCTTTGGACTGAGATCCAAAGGGGAACTAACTGTACAAGGAGCAATATGAATCTCTGCAGGTGATTCTTTACTAGCAATACCAGGTTCTAATTCTTCAAACTGTCTATTCTCAACTATAACCTCCTCTTGCAGAGATATATAAGATTTTTTAGGCTTACCTGATCCTGATGCTTCTTTCTATAAAGTTTTCTTCGACTTGATAACCTTCTCAGGGTCAGGCACTGATTCAACTGGTGATTTTTGAGGATTTCTTCGAGTATGTCTCACAAACTGAGCTAGAACTGCAATGTGGAGTCGCCAAATGTTGGTATTCCTCCAGTAGAGTCGCCAGATAGATGATTACAACCAGAAATGTGCCTAGACCTTGTCTATCATCAAAATATGGAACTGTGTCATCTCCCACGGAAGTTGAGCTTCAACCTCCTATCCCCGGCAATGGCACCAATTAATGTTATCAACCCAAGAAACTCTCTTAGGTTGTAAATCAGAGATGCTCGGGAACATTACAAACTCAACAAAAATGTTGGAAAATGGTGGATGAATGAGAGAAATGCTGCATATTCAAGCCAGATAACCACTTCTACCATGCTTGACCCTAGACATGGGTGAACATCCCCAGAATACAAGGCTTTAGACCACCAATTACTCACAATTTTAAGGAAAATGTGATGATGGAGAATACTGATCACACTAGCAGATGCACAAAACCCTGTGATGGCTAGCTGCAACCAGTTAAGAGGTCTGTAAATCCATTTCGTAATGCACAGATAGGATGACAGCTCTCTGGCATTAAAACAACATAAACCCACATACAAATTCAATGATACATGCTAAATTCTAACACAGAGGTGGGAGGATAGCCCATCTAATGCTAAACATCAACAACACATGAATAAATGCATAACAGGCACAACTTGGAACAAAGAAGAAGTGGAAAGTGAGAAATTAACAACAAAAGAAGCTTGCATTAGCTGAAAATGAAGGCCAGATGCTACGGGTATCACAGTAGTTACAGTCTCCAAAAGTTGAAGCTTACAACAAAATAACATTCATAAACCCATTACATTCTGAGTTCTGGATATATATAGAGGTTGATTACAAAAATATCTGCTATCCTTTGCGTGGAGGGGTCATAATGGACCACCAACCACATTAACTATCTGATAAAAATCTCAGCTACAATCTGATGCTTTTAATGAACAAAATTGGTCTTCTACATGCTCTGTTGTACTTCTTGAACATGTAGAGTGTCCTTTGGATGAAGTTCTATTACTAATAAATTAACTCAACTGCTCAAGGCATGTCCTTCTCGTCCTTCGACCATAATGCTCTTGAATTCGTTATTGAAGAGTAACTGCACAGGGTACTGGTAGGTGATCGCCTTTTTCCTTCGGATGCACGAGACAGGCCAAAACACAATGACTACAGGGAAAATGAATAAGGGTTGGGAATGAAAGTTAACCATTGGATGGGATTAGACGGATGGCCAAGATCGGACTATGCGGGCTATCGGAAGATATATGCGAAAGGAAGAGTGCGGACCATTGGATCGTAAGATGGATGATCGGACGGTGGATGGGTGTGAAAGATGCTGGGAAATTAATAGGCGGGAGTCGGGTACGAAGGCGGTAAGCTGTTTTATCGCACCACTCATGGGAAAAGGTGGTAAACGTACAGGACGAGTGCGATGCAGTAAGAATGAGATGCGTGGCTGACGAGCCGAGTTAATACCGCTTTCCCCACAGGTTATCGTGCAGGCATTTTGAAGAAGTGAGTAATGCGATCACCGTTGGATTGTGTGATAAATGATAAAACGACGGGAGTTAAAAGCACATGTGTTCACCGGATATGATGGGAAAAGACAAGTTAGGGGTTTCGCCAAAACCCATGGTTATATGGGTAAACTTTAACGCTTAGGGGCTTTGGGTGAAAACAGGGGTTTATGAAGAAATTCAGAGTAAAACAGGGATATGGGTGTTTATGGGAGTGTAGAAAAATGATAGAGGGGGAGGAAAAGGACTGTTGCGGGCTCTAATAAGCATAACCAACACTGCTCAACCTGTTATTTGATCATCAAGTATTCAAACATGTAGCAGAGCTAACACTCTCAATGAATTTTATTTTTAGATGAGGTACATCAAGGGAAAAGAGAACAGGGTTGTAGATTCTCTTAGTTGGAGAGTGCATGTGAATCATATTTCAGCTATGAGTTCTTATCGGACCAATTGGCAAAAGTAGATCTTGCAGGCAAGACATCATGATGAGAAGTATCAACAACAAAAGAAGAGATTGCAACAACCGGGTGAAGGTGATAGGGATGAGGAGTATCACTTCATAGCAGAAGGCTTGGTCAAGTTCAGGAATAGGATTTATGTACCATATAGTAGCGAGTTGAAGAAGCTTACCATGAGATAGCTTCACATCAAGCCATATTTAAGCCACTCGCTGTTAGTGTCTATGGGTCACCAGCGATAAAATATGGTATTTCTATGTGGTTGATAGGGTTATTAGGTCTAATTCTTATATTTTCAAATAAATTTTCAAATAAAATTTGATCATTGGCTAGTTCTAGGTCACTACTACTCCCTCCATATTTAAGGTCATAAATTGCCATCATGGTCTTGTCATCACTCCTTGTGATGAGTCACCAAAAGAGTTTATTAGTCATCATTGAAGGTCATCATATCACTATCATGCATACTACAAAGGTCCAAAGGTCTTTAATCATGGTTTTAGATATCCATTCGGTGTCATTATTAGGTCATATCATCATTGTCATTTAGAAGTCATGTCATCACCTCATGTCACCATTATGGGAGTAGTAATTAGGGAAAAGTGTTCTAAAGGCTTCCTAAGGTATATTTTATTCTTTATGAATACGTAACACTACATAATAAAGTGAGAAGTTGATGCACAACATCCTACCATTCATTTTTCCAAAAATTCAGGTGATGTCACTGCATGACCTAAACAAAAAAGTTGATTTCAAGCTTATAAGAAGACCAACCAAGCACTTTTATTGTTCGTTCCACCTTTACTCGACATCACTCCATCAGAAAATTTCATTCCATCTACCAAAGCATCGAAATTTCTCATCCAAGTCAGTGATTTCACCCCTTCGTTGTGCTTATGGCAGAATGTTATGCTTTTGAAGTGGGAGGAAAATCAACCATTAAAAGGGTTTTGTACAACATGTCAAGTTTGTAGCAAATTATTAGCAAGTAAGTGGACTATCATCACTCCTCTTTTCATTAATTTTCTCACAAAAAGTCAGTGAAATACTCGCTCGTAGGGTTTTGTTGCTTGGTCAGTTTCCTTCATTGCAGGGGTAAAACTCTATCATTGTTTGCTCAAGAACTCATCCCTACACTCCATCTACCTCCCCTTACCTTTTCCCGTCCTTATTACCCTCATCTCCCTCATTTTCCCATAAACCCTAGCCTAGGCTAAGACTATATTTTGAAGATTTCTTCCCCATTCCCCCCACTCATTCCCAAAAATTTCACTTCCCTAAACTACCTAACACCCATCCCTACCCCAAAAATTTCCCCAAAAATTTACATCACCCCTAACCCCTTCATTCCCTTCCCTAAACAAAATAGTCCCAAATCCCCTGTTTTCCCAAATCAAACCCTATCCTTCCTCGTTGTGGCTAGGGTTTTACCATGCAGACTGAAACCTCAGAATTTGACAAGAAAAATTACAATAAAGGAGAGAAAATTTCTAGGTATGAGGCCACTAAATTCCAAGTAATCATGGCCATGCACTACTACACCAAGAACTGAATCAAGAAGATTAGGGCTAGAAATTTGAAGAAAAAACTGAAGAAAACCCTAATCAAGCTAAGGAAGAGGGAAAACCGTGATTCTCTTGCTGATGCATCATTGATTGTATAATATATCACTCACAAGATTAAATGAGCAATATAGAAACAATTTTGAAGAAATTTTGGAAATTTTTAGTTTTTGTGCATTTTTGTAATTTTTGGCAATTTCATACTACCAGAAGCGCAGTGAGCTCATGCTCGCTTATTCCCAAGGACACTAAATGATGAATGTATCATATGGTTGGAGATATATTCAATTTTACATGTCATACCATTGGTTTTCCATGTCAGCTTGCAGATTGAGAGAAAAAGTGAAAATACATGCCAAAAAACATGTTTTTGCCTCATTTTTGACCCCCTCACTGTGTTTTTGGAGAATTTTGGGTAAAAGTGATTTTTAGCCACCTTGGAGAAGAGTTTTTGAATTATTGAAGGTTATAGGGACAATTATACATCCCAAGCTTTCCATATCTACCTTCATTTCATCAAATCGATGAATAAAATTCCCTCAAAAATTCCCTCAAACTTCACACTATGCTTCTGTCAAATTCGTTGCGCTTCTAAGGAAATTCACTACGCTTCTATCAACAAGTCAAATTTTTTATTTTCTTTGGTCAAAGTCAAAGTTTTGTGATGTAATTACTCCTATTGGGTATTGTTGTGATGTAGTTAAACTTAATTGATCTGGTAAATGTCAAATTCATGTAGATTCATGCTCATCAAAGCTTGTAAAGTCAAAGTGAATTAGTTAGGTCTAAATTGGGAGTTTGTTCTTAACCTCCCTAGTTTTAGGTTTGGTTCGAGAAATTCATGTAAAAAATTCCTATCTTGATGGATTCAACCCCTGAGAGGGGGAAAGTGGTTTTTTTGGTGTATATGTAGCCTTATCTAGGTCATAGAGAGGGTTGGATGCTTGTGAGTCAAAGGATTTGAAGCTAGTGTACACCATGACTTTTGTAGGAGTAATACATGCTTTTGCAAGAGTAATACATGTTTGCAACTATTATCTTGGGATTCCTGTGGTATGATCTTGTGACAGTGTTTCTTATTTTTTTTTATCATCTGTATGAATGTTATGTCTCCTTACTTCCATCTGGACACTTTCATGTGATCATATAAGTAGTCTTCAGGCAGAATACATATGTTTATGCTCTATTTGATGAGATTTTCATGTTTATGTTCATTTTCCTTTGATAAATGAATTCATAGCTCATATGATCAATTTGATTCCTCACTTTTTTAACCCTACATCACCATGAGAACTAAAAAATGTCACTGAACATACCTACCTTTCCCCATTATATCTCTGCAACTGATCTTTTGAAACCCTGACCTAGTTTCCTAGACCTATTGACCCTTCTCCAACAAAACCTAAAATAAAACCCTACTGAGTTTTGAATATCTAGCCTAAGATCTATATTCCTCTCAAGTCACTCATTGGTTGTAAGATCATAGAGAGATCCCTCTCTAATTTGGTAGGTCTAGCTACCAGATCCAAAGTTGGTTTGAGGTTACCTACATCGATCTCCTTTCTCAACCTTGGGACACTGAGGAGTGCTAACACCCAAGATACTAGAATACTTTTAAAGTTGTTAAGAAGTTCTAATATTGGTTGGAATTGAAGAAAGAGGTGGTTTAGTTTGTTGCTATGTGTTTGGACTTCCAACAAGTGAAATTACAATGCAAGTACCCAAGTGGTCTATTGCAATCTATTCTGATTCTAGAATGAAAACGAAAGGTTATGTACTTGGACTTCATTACAAGATTTTCGAGGACATCAAGACAACATGATTCCATGATGGTTGTGGTTGATAGACTGAGCAAGGTAACTCACTTCATTGTAGTGAAGTCTTCTAATTCAACTATTGAGGTAGATCAATCTTCATAAGGGAGATAGTGAGGTTTTATGGAGTTCCCAAGAATATTATATCAGATTGAGATGCCAAGTTTACTTCCAAGTTTTGGAAGGAGATGTTTTCAGGCTTGGGGACATATATTTCAACACAACTTATCATTTGCATATGTATGGTCATACAAAGAGGTTTAACATGATTCTTGAGGATATGTTGAAGATGTATGTCAAGCATCAGAAAAGGAAGTAGGAGGAGTATCTTCAATTGGTGGAGTTTCCTTATAATAGTGGGTATCAGGAATCCTTGAAGATGAGTTGATTTGAGGCTCTCTATGGGTAGAGTTGTAATACTCCTATATACTAGAGTGATCTAGTGAACAGGGTGTTGATTGGACCAGATATGTTGGATGAGATGGAGTAGGAGATTTAGGTTTTTAAAAGGAATTTGAAGGAAGCATAGGGTAGGAATAAGAGTTATGTAGATTAACATAGAGAATTTAAGGAGTTTCAAGTTGGGGAGCATGTGTACTTACACTTCAAACCCAATAAGAGCTCCTTTAGGATTGGGTCATGTGCCAAGTTGTCACCTTGGTATTGCAAGCCATTTGAGATCCTTGAGAGGATTGGACCAGTGGCCTATATACTTGCATTGCCACCAATAATGAAATTCCATGATGTTTTCCATGTTTCATTTCTTAAGAGATATGTACAAGATGTTTATCATGTGATTGATTGGGTTTTATGGTAGGTGGAACCAGAGGGAGAGTTTCAACTAAAGCCACAATGCATGTTACCATGGAAAAAACTTATGCTCTAGAACAAAGCAAAAGAGCAGGTTAAAGTGCAGTGGAATCACTTTGGGCCCAATGAAGCTACATGAAAGATGGTTGATCAGATGTAAGCATTATATCCTTCTTTCTTTGTTGGTTGAATAAAATGAGTTTTTGGCGTGTGTGTGTGTGTATGTATGTATGTCATTGCAAATACCGCATTGAGCTGTGTTTATAAACCTCCAATAAGTGGTATCTTTGACATGTTTCCAACCATTGTCATTGTAAATACTGCAACTAACTGTTTTTATAAAGCTCCATAGGAAGTATGTTTTGATGGTCATAAGTGTCATAGAAAATCAAGGACGACAAGGGGGAGGGGTTTGTAACAACCCCAAGTTGATTGTCTATGTAAACAAAAGTAAACAAAGGTCATGAGACACATATTCCAAGTTGAATGGAGGGAAAAACATTATAGTGGGCATCACTTGCGGTTAATTAATGGCTATGGAAGTCGGCAAAGGAATTGGAAAAGGAAAAGAGGCAATAAATGACAATTTAATATGAGAAATAAAGGAAAATAGGAGAAAAGGAAGATGAAGAGGCACAAATATGCATGCAAGGGAATTAGAGGAAAATGAAAGAAAAAGGAAAAAGGAAAAAGGAAAGGAAGAGACTAGAAAACAATGATAAAAATGCATCAAAGAAACAATTTACATTTTTTGTTATTTATAACTTTGATCACTTTCAGAAATAGAACTCTAAGAGAAGAGAGAGGAAGCACTTGGACACAAGAAAGCAAAAGACAAGAAAAGGAAATCAAGGGAGCACAAGGAAAATATTAGAAAATAAACTACAGCAGGAGGACATTGCAAGTAATAGGTTGCATGTGTGATTTCATTGTTGATATTTCGATGCATGGTACATGCATTTGGTTGTTTGGTTTCTTTGTTATCATTGGCATGGGATTTTCCTAGATTGGTAGTGGTTTTTAGCCTTGCCTTTCCATTTCTTGGATAGCCATGGTGTTGTGTGTTATCACTCAGAATTTTCCTTAGAAGTTATCAGAAGAAGGAATAAACTGAGGTAACCACAAAACAATCTTTTAAGTATAGGATCTAGCCAACCTATGACTCAAACATGGCTCTCTCTATGTAATTTAGCTTTGTTTTAATGGGATTTTAGGCTAGTTCTTAATGTTCATTGGGGTTTTGGTTTTGAATTGAAGGTTGGGTGGTGGAATTCTTGGAACAGATGGACAGAGCAAGGTCTTTAAGTCATTGGGCTATGGATTCAACAAATGGATAGAAAAACTGGATCAATTCATTAAAGGGAATGTTCATAGGGCAGGCTAGCAAAGTAAAGTGCAAACCTTTAGGTCAAATGGGTGAAATGATCCTAACCAAGGTGAGAGAGCACTTAAGAATTCTCAGACCAGGGTTAAAATGAAGAACAGAGGATAATCATGAACAAAGGGCAAGTAAGAATCCTTTGCTACAGACCACAAGGAACTACCTAAACTAAGGAGCAATCAAGAATTCCTTAACTTAGATTAGTGAAGAAAACATTCAATATGCATAACAGTAAAAACAAAGTGAAGGTAAGCCATTTATGAGATATCATTCATATTTCTAGAGATACAAGTAAGACTGGGGAAAAACTTAAAGAAAAATAACATTGAACGTGAGATAATACTTATTTTAACTTCGCTTTACACAAGAATCCAGTGAAATATCTGATCTTTATTCCTTGATCCAGCTAGCTGATCCAGTCATTTGATACAATAGAATTTTAGACTTAAGAACAAGAATTCTATAGAAATGTTTTGGAATCCACCCTACATACTATGAATTGTGAAGTATTTATACAAAAAAAATTATTACAAAATATCTCAAAATAACTTGAGATTTAATCTAGTTAATACAAATATCTTCTTGCAAGAAGATAGAGACAACCAATGAATTGTTTTATGTTGTCCCTTTTATTAGGTTGTGTTGGCTTTTATTTTTGAAGTGTAGCCCTTTATGCTGGCTTGTTGTTGTAGTGTTTCACGTTGGAGTCTTCTTTAACTTTTACCTTTCATTCGATACTCTTTAACCCTGATACTCTTTGACCCTGATGTGTTGTTTTCACTTGTTTACCTGGCTGCTCCGTTTTTACTATGAAATGACTTTTTGATGTAAATTTATCACAGTAAATCAGTCATTGTATCCCACCATTCTACATTAGGTAATTTTACATTCATCCTCCTCCTGTAGATTTCATCAGCTTCAGTATATTTGGAAAAATTAGGCTTGGTGAGGAATAAATTTTTGATCTCATGCTCCAGGAAAAACAAGTTCTCAAATGTGTTGTACAAAATTTTGCTTGTTGGCAATGCTTTTATGGATGAAGATCTAGTCTATTCCTTAGTCAACTTTCTGAGTCTATCACCATATTCTAACTATGTCATGAGTTTGTCATTGATAACCATAGGACTGGGTAGACCTTTCTCCCTTAAAATCTAGAATTTAGCCATGAACCTATCCTTGGCTACCTACATATTGTGGCACATTTCTTCTAAATTAAGCATAAGGTTCCTTTTGGAAAGGACCTTTCTTATTTCTAAAATGGTCGCAGCCCTATCTTCTATATTTAGCTCATGGAGCTCATATCTATTCTTGTTGTTGAGGAAGTGGATGAGTCTATTGGCATCCTCTGGCTTATCTCCCAACTCCTCCTTCACTTTCTGGATAGCTTCTATAGCTATCTTTACTAACTCTATTTGTTCAAAAATAACCTGGATTGATGGCCAAATATCATTGACAGAGTCAATGATGTTGGCCCACAACATTTCCTTGGTTTGCCCAAGTGGTTGCTCCAGTGTTAAGTCTTTCTCTAAGACTTTGATCCTTTCATTCATTCTTTGGGCTTTTTTGTGCTTCTTCTTTCTGCTTCAGTTGGGCAAGTTTGCAGTCTATTTCCAAACTTACAACCTTTTCTCTTAACCTGTACATTTTAGTAGCTTGTATAGACATCTCTTCCATGGCTTTGACTAGTTCTATTGCTTTCTCTCCTGATGCACTTGCTGCTGATGTAGTTTTTGTTGTTGCTGGAATGGCTACTGCAAGTGGAGCTATAGGTGCCAAAGATGCTGCTAGTGTGGATGGAACTGTTGTGTATACTGTAGGGATAACATTTGTTGAAGAAGTGGCCACATCTGCTTGTTTTAATTGGATTAAATCATCAAATTCCTTTTCAGTCTCTTTTAGTTGATCGTTCAATTTTAAGACTAAGTCCACGAGTTCTTCATGCCCCTGCTAGGCTTCTAGGACTTCCAATGTTTGTGGATGCTGCAATTGAGGTATTATTAATTATTTCTTCAATGCATCTATATCATCGTTCTTATTTTTAATAAGTTTTTATGTGGCTTTTATATCCTTGGGATCGTGTCCCAATTCAATAACTAAATCCTCTAAGGACTCGATCCTGGTACCCTTGGCCCGTGAGGAGGCCTTCTCTAACTGAAATTGTGCTGAAATGTTGTTTAGAGAGTTTTATAGTTGGTGAGAAGCTATGGCTTTACCTGTCAGGGTGGAGTATATAATCTCTCCAGCCTATTTGTGCAGTTCAATCTGGTCTATGGGATGAATATCCCTTGCCAACACTTCAAAATCTACCCTTTTGAAATATGATGGTGTATTTGGCTTCTGGGCTATAGGCTTAACAAAGGTCATCTATAGCTTTCCCTCTTTAATGTAAAGGGCTGACATTAGCCTTGTTTTATTGGTGGGAGTCAGCTTCAGGTATTGAGCATATATTTGGGCCTTCAGCCTCTCATTTCTAGCTTTGATTTCCTTGTATATTTCCTTGATATCTTGGTCTTTGTCAGCAGGCATTCTAAAGGAAGACACTTCAACACTATGCTGCCTTACCAACATCTAAGTCTGTGATGTGGAAGGATCTTACCTGCCTTCAGATGGAGTGGTAGGCCTGATTCTGTTTCCTTTTGTGTTGGTGACCTCAGTTGAGCCCTCTGTATCCTCCTGTTCAAAGATAAGATTCATTTTCTGCCTTTTTACTTGGCTTGTTTCTAGCTGAGCGTATGAGGTTTCTCTTATTGATGTAGTGGCATCTTCCCTACTTCTCTTTAGGTTTTTCTCCTCATTTTGAGGAGTCTGCATAATTGGAGGGGTAGTCATGGTTGTCTCTGGTTGGTCTGATTGATCTGATACCTACAGGAAATAACCCTTATCAAGTTGTCTTTCTAGATCAATGAGAGCATTCTCTTTGTCTACCCTGGTGCTGTCTTGGTCCACTAGGCTACCTTCCACCCATTTTGTTTGGTTGGCATAGGCTTCTATTTTAGGTATGGGATGGTGAATGAAAGGTCCTAGCTTGAAGTTTTGTCTCTTCTTTGTGATGAATTCCAAAGGGTCATATCTCCAAACAAAACTCCTTTGGAACTTCATTCTTCGCAGAATTAGATTTGTTTCTTTGCCTGCCTCCCTAGAGTTGCATATGAAGGGGCCTAGTTGGTCTTTTATTTTGAAATTGGCCTTCTTCTTGGCATTGACGAAGTTTACTTTGTATGCATTGATGATTTGTCTATAGTATTCTAATGCAAACAACCTCATTGGGAGGTATCTTGGTAGCTTGTATGGTGCCAACACGCAACCATATATTCTGATTTCTGTATGGTTCTGATAAAGGTACCAGTCACCCACTTTGGTTTGCCTGGAAAGTTGGAGGATTCTCTTTATTTCTGGGCTTATCCTAGGTGGAGGATTCCCTGTGATCATGGTCATGATGGGATGTACAAAATAATCTATAAAGTCTGAGTAAGTATATGATGATCCAGACTCACGAAAAAGTGGGGTCCAAAATATTACAGATTTGGGCTGGCCCTTGGTGTCAAGCTTCTGAAGGGTGAATGGGAACTTATCAGGTTGATAATACAAGAACATATGATATAAGACTGAGGAATACTTGAAAACCCTTTCATTGCTCATTCTAAGAAAATTTTCATGCATCCTATTAGCTATAAATTGGGCATAGTCATAAATGACAGTAGGAGGTTGTCCCAGAGTGTAGATGGACATGAAGGTAAGGATTAAATCACCAATGTATTCACTAGTGGTGTGCCCCAAAACACAAGATATCATGTCTACAATGTTCTGGCCCCATGGGGAAAAAATAGCAGCTACATATGGAGGGGAATCCTTAGGGATGTGTTTTTCTTCTCTAATGAAGGTTTGGAACAATTAGGCCAATTTTGCAGAACTAAGCTTGGGATACTAATCCAACAGGTCTCCAATTGAAAGGGGAGTTAGGTTTGGCCTTGGTTGGAGCTACAACATTTCATTTATAGACTCAACTGTGATGGTAAAGAGGACCTTCTGGCCATGATACATTATGGTTCTGTGGCTGGGGACGTAGCATGCATAACACATATGGACAATTTCTAGAAATATGTGAACTTGGGGGAACTGGTACTTGGGCAAATTTGACTCCCATAGGCCAATTTCATCAGCATGGTTAAGATATCTGTCCCTACTTTGGCAATGTACTTTGAGTAGGGAATCTATGGTAGTTAACTTTTATTTGGAAATCTTTATCAACTAAAGGAAGGTGGTCCAAGTCCAAATGGGGGGTGGTAAAGGGTCTCACGTCCATGGCAATTGGGGTAGCCATACTGATTTCTTGTGGATTTGAGTGTGGGGGGTAGTTAAAAGTTCTTAGGGAAACAATGGTTTTGCAGATGGTTATGTCTCAGAGTGAAAAAAATCAAAATAAATTTGATATTTTTTAATTAATTAACAGTGTTATGAGGGCGAATTTATTGGAATTTTGACAATTGAGTTGGTTTTCCACGGTTAAATACCCGGAATTAGGCGAAATTGACTGTTACTGGTAGTTGATGGAGGTTGCAGAGGTTTGTACGATTTGGTATGGGTTGATGAATCAGCTAGGCTGTCTACAACGTCTGTGGAGCAATGGCGGAGGCCTGTGAGCGAATTAGTTGGTTGTAGGGGTCGCAACGACTTTTCTGAATTGTCAATGGAAATTGTGCAGAAAGAGTGAAAAGAGGGGTAAATGGGCTTTTATAGTGAAAACGATTAATTTTTGGCGGGTTCACTGATTGATGAGCAGTGACAGTTTTTCGGTTAGACGGGGGAAGCGGTTTAGGAAAGCCATCGCACCGCTTTTGTGGTGCGAGCGGTATTTTGGAGGGGCTGCCCGATTGCACTTATTGTTTGACACGTAGCGTCGGGGGTCAGGGGGAAAACCGCCTTATCGAGTGGGTAAAGGATGGACATCGAGTGTGACCGATATGATCACGGGTCGTTGGATGAGGGGGAGGGATAATCAACGGTGATTGGGAGGTGAAGCTGCGCGACGATACATAAAGTTTTTTGGGGGGCCCATGGGTCTAATCACTGTGGTATAAGATTATCTTAGAAGTTAATCTCATCGGGGACACTTTAATACAAGCTTAAATACTGTGGGCGAGGTTTTAATATATTGGTGGGATATGGGGTAGTAATATAGTTTATAAATAAACTAAGGGACGATGTTAATTTATATAAAGGAGTTAAATATATACGGGACATTGGGTTTTTCAGAAATTTATATAATAAAGTTTAAAATGTTAATATGTGGTGAAATGAGCGGTAGGCGTATTTTACTTAGGTATATGAAATGTTATGCGCATTCCATACACTTAGTACTTTAGGATAAATGTATTTGGTGGGTTTTTGCATAAAGCATGTTTATAAAGGGGTTTTCCTAGGCAAAAGAACTTAACCTTAGGAAAAGGGGTTTTGTGAGGGGGATGAATGAATTGCAAGGGAATTGAACACCTTTCCTTCTTAAGTCATCAAGCCAAGGGTACGGTCCCACTAGAAGTTAGAGAAATGCTCAGAGCCTTTTTGACTAAAAGAACTAGAGGTATTAATATTTTTATTATGAAAGGGAAATTAGTGAGTGTTATAGGGGTTAAAATGAATGAGGGGATGTTAAATAAATCACATTGTGAACCATTGCCTTTGCTTTGTCCTCTACTTATGCATTTTTGAAAATTGCATTTAAGATGATGACATAAGTGCATTTGTATAATTACATGACATTTCAGCAACTGTTATAGGGGTTAAAATGAATGAGGGGATGTTAAATAAATCACATTGTGAACCATTGCCTTTTCTTTGTCCTCTACTTATGCATTTTTGAAAATTGCACTTAAGATGATGACATAAGTGCATTTGTATAATTACATGACATTTCAACAACCTTTCTACTACTTACCCACTTACTCATCTTATCATTTTTTCTTCACTTTATTTGGGTGCATTTAGGCTAGCAAACCCTTATCAATATTTTTCTTTTCTTTACAAAATAAACTATCTAATTCTAACCTTATGTCATCCAAGGGCTCAGATTAAGCTGATGAGCTCCTTCTATTCACTCCGCCTATCTAATGATCTGCCAAGATTATACTGTTTGGTCCGATTTATTCACTACCTATGAACATAAAATTCAAAGCATGAAATAGCCAAGTTTAAACAATTTGATTATCATGGATTGTGGCATGAGTAACAAGCTGCACACAATCATTTATTATGCATAAAAAGTAAATAGTAGTGGCATTTTGATTTGCACACTTTCATGGTCTCTTTTTGTCTTTTGGGGTCCATATATTTTCATTTCTTTTTGACCTTTTCATTCTTTGTGTCCTTTGATTATTCTTTTAGGACATACCCTCTTTACATATTTTATTTTTTATTTTTTATTTTCAATATGGAAGACATTTGTAGAAAAGAAAAGGTATGTACAATATTACAAGGCTTCACGCTAGTCATTCAAAATTATGACTCCTATTTGTATAGGAACCTAACAGTTGCTCCACTAGAGGATGGCATTTCCTGGTGAAATGTCAAGGAATTTCTAGATTAGTAGCCTTTGAACTACTGTTGATGTTACCTTGCAAAACTATCCTCTATGCCTCTATATTATTGATACTTATGACAGTGAATCCTTAAAGCTTAGGGCCTTCTCTTCGGGCTTCAACTTCAAAAATCACCATCCCAATCCACACTAGACTTTTTGGAAAATGAAATATGTATAGAAGGAAAATAAAATTTAGTAGTTAGGTTCAAAATAATGTTTGAGCATTCGACAATTCACTGGTCCACCTTCTGCTTCTGTACCATCCATTTCTCTTAGGAAGAAAGCATTATTACCTCTGAAAGCATAAATGACATATGGACCTTTCCATAGGAAATCAAATTTCCCATGTTTGCCTTTATCTTCCCTCCTTGAATCCCACTTTAAGACTTTGTCACCAAGGTAGAAATCTTTGGCCTTGGTTCTCTTATCAAAAATCATTTTAATCATTTCCTGCACAACTTGAGACCTGACATATACTTTCTCCCTGGTTTGTTGAAGATGTATTGTTTGGTTGATTCTTCTTTGGGTACTATTGGTTCAACCTGCAATTCTTGAAGCAACTTCATCACTGTTGTTCCCAAGGAGGATGGAAAAACAACTTCCATCCCATAAACTAGTTGGTAGGGAGAGGTACCAATTGATTTTTTAGTGGTTATTCTATCTGTCCATAAGGCATTGACTAGCTTTTTGTTCCATGTTTTCTTATTATCCTCTAACAACTTTTTGATGATGTTCACCAGACTTTTGTTTGAGGATTCTACCAGTCTATTTCCTTGAGGATAATAGGCTGTGGAATGGCCCAGGGTTATATGATACTTGTTGCAGAAATCTATCACTCTTTTGGATTTAAAGGCTGCTGCATTATTAGTAATGAGCTTAGTTGGACATCAAAATCTTGATAGAATGTTGGTTTCAAGGAAGGTTATGATAACAATGTCAGTGGCTTGCCTTGAAGGTATGACCTCTATCCATTTTGTGAAATAGTCTGTGGCAGTGAGGATCCATTTGTGTTGGGCAAAGGAGGGTGGGAGAATTTCACCAATGAAGTCTAAACCCCATTGTTGAAAAGGTTTTTTAGCAGAGATTGTCTTGAGGGGTAAAGGTAGAAGTTTTTCTTTCCCTAAAAAATTTGACATTTGTGACAGGAGGTCACATATTGCTTTACATTAGAAAACAAGGTAGGCCAGTAGAAACTGGCTCTAAGAATCTTATCAGCAGTGGTTTTCCAGTAAAGGTGTCCTCCACAGTCACCTGCATGAAACTCTTGTAATACTTTGTCAGTTTCATCTTTTAATAAGCAGTTGAGAAGAATACATTCATGATTTCTCCAAAACAAAGCATTGTCTAATATACAAAATTTTAAGGATTTCATCTTTAAAAACCTGCTTTTGGTCTTAGGTAATTCAGGAGGACTTTGTAAATTCAGTAAAACATAAATGATATCAGCATACCATGGTAACTCAATAAAGGCTTGGCTGATTAGTGGAGTCACCATCTCCTCTTCATTATCTATTTGTGCAATAAAGTTTATATCCAGGGCATGACAGTTTGATTCATCCATGATCTTGGCTAAACCTTGGCCCTTGATTAACTTAGTTGGTTTGATTTCTATATCATATTCTAGAATAGTAGCAATCCATTTTCCCCTCTTTCCATCTGGACCACCTTGAGTTAGGATGTCTTTGAGTACTGAATTAGGAACATAGGCTACTATATGAGAATATAAAATGTATACCCTAAAATCCTTGATAGCTTTGACCAAAGCAAAGGCTTGTTTTTCCATTATGTTATATTTTAAGGGGGCATCTCTCAGGGCTTTTCTAAAGAAAGAAATAGGTTGTTCATAGCCATGGTCATTTTTCTGTAGTAAAACTGCGACAATTGTGTGCTCAGAAGCAAAGGAAAATAAGATGAAATCTCTGTCAAATTTTGGATTGACCAAAACTGGTGTTTTAGTTAAGGCTAGTTTGATATCTTCAAAGGATTTCTTAGCCTCAACAATCCTTTTTATGGTCGATTATTTTTTCAACATATTGTTTAGTGATCTAATTAATTCATCTAGATTAGAAATAAATCTTCTAAGAAAGTTAATTTTCCCTAAGAAAGCTTGTAATTCCCTAATGTTCCTTGGATGTTGTATATGTAAGATGGCTTCTATTCTTGTAGGGTCTATTCAGATACCATCTTTTGAGAGTATATGACCTAATAAATTTCATTCTTCTAACCCAAAAAATACTTCTTGGGGTTCAAAGAAATTCCATATTTCCTGCATTTAATAAAAACCTCCCTTAGATGATCCAAATGTTGACTATTAGATTTGAAAACACAGTAATGTCATCTAGATATATCACAAGGAAATCATGAATTTCTTTGGCAAAGGCTATATCCATAGCCCCTTGGAAAGTGGATCCTACATTCATTAGTCCAAAAGGCATTTTCACATACATGAATGTGCCCCAAGGAGTAGTGAAGGCAGTCTTGGCTTGGTCATCAGGATGAACTAAGATCTAATTGTAACTAGAAAACCCATCCAATAATGAGATTCTGGTTCATCCAACTACCCTTTGCAAAATATGATCCATTTTGGGGAGAGGGTAATTGTCTTTAAGTGATACTTTGTTGAGGTTCCTAAGGTCCACGCAGAGTCTGATCTCGCCAATTTTCTTCCTAGTTGGCACCAAGTTTGAAACCCAATCAGAAAACCTAATTGGTGCAATTATCTTAGCATCATACATTCTCTGGATTTCCTTTTAAATTGAAGGTAATAGGATAGGATTAATCCTTCTAAGTTTTTGTTTAAAAGGTTTTTTTATTTTATTTTACAGGGATTGTGCGTTGTATGATGTTGGTGTCATAGGAATTGAGGTCCTCATAACTCCAGGTAAAGACATCCTGAAATTCTTTTAATAACTCAATGTATTTCACCTTTTCAATTGGAGGTAGTGATTTCAAAAGTTTTATCAATTGGATTTTCATTAGTGCCTATATTACACTCCTCTATATCAGATTTCAAAGGTTCCATTTGGGGCTTCCTAGGAACATCATTTGAATCAAACAAATCTTCCAAAGGGGTTAATCCCTTAGGTAAGAAATTGTCTTTGAGATTGATTACTTCGGTGTCTTCGTTAATTATTTCATCAATATCAACTAGTTTTAGGTTGTCTACATCTGATTTTGTAAATTTAGTGGGATGAAAGCTATCTATCTCTTCACCTTCTATCTCATTTATTTCTATTTTGTTTTTAATGTTAGGATCTATTGATGTGTTAGTATCTATATTGGTATTTACAAATTCTTCTTGCGAGATTAAAAAATTGTTTATCTGTCCGTCATTAGAAAAATATTTGCTAGTTCTTCAAATTATTGGGGATTGTAGGTCTGTGCCTAACTTCAGCAGTGTACTGATGGCTAGGTTTAAAGGGTAACTTGCAGGTGCTGGCAAACATTGCTAAACTATGAGCCTACATATTATGTTTTCTAGGAATTACAACAAACTTGGTTTCTAAGAAAGCGTTTAGTATTTCTACAGTGGTTCCTCTATAAAAACTTAATCTAGGGTCTTTTGTCATATATACAACATCAATTTTTTGTATAACCAATTTAGTCTCCCATGACGGAAACTCTTTTAGCTCCTATATTTCTAACTAATTTAAGACCTAAAATTAGTGCTTCATACTCGGCCATATTGTTAGTACATTTAAAATTTAGTCTGTATGCATGGCCTTCTGAGTGATTATTCTCCAGATTGTATATCCAAACTCCTACTCCTACTCCAAACTTATTGAATGACCCATAAAAATTAAGATGCCACAATATCTCATGTTCATAATTCTCATCATTTGGTGCAACAAACTTTTCCTCATTTTGACTACCTTGTTTAGTGGAGAGTTCTAAAGTTTGGATAGTTTCCTCTTGTTTTGAAATTACAATTTCTTTTGGTTCTGTATCAACTATCTAAAAGAGTTTCTTGTGTTTGATCTGTTGGCATTATGACACAGGTTTGCGGCCATGGCATAGGTGTTGTCCTTGATGGCAACTCTCTTTGATAACAAATCTCAGTTCAGGCTTTCAGAATGAAGGAAAAGACATATATGCAGGTTCATCTAGACGAAGATGCGTATACACACGGGTTAGACGTTTCAAAAGCGTGTATATGTTGGAGAACTTACCTTTGGTCCATGGTAGTTAGTCCTTGGTATTTGAACCTATGGTTTTGGACCATGGTACCTCGTCAGAAGTGTTGATCCCAAGTATTGGGTTCGTGGTATTGGTTTATTATGGTTTTGGACCATGGTATTGTGGAAGGCCTAAGACTATAAAAGAGGAAGGAGATCATGTGTCAAAGGATAATTTGTATTATCATTGAATATTTGATAAAGTGCTAGATCTAGAATACTGGTATTTGGGTTATGGTGCAGATCTTGATCTGAATGAAGGAGGAACCTTAGCGTAAAGAGAAGGGTAAGTTCTATTGATGGGTCATAATATTTAGGCTTGAATGATAGTATCTTCGTATGATTTTGGTCTGTTATATGTGGCGCTTGCTTGATCTATAACACTGATAATCTAGGTTAATTAGTGTTTGAATATCTGAAAGAGCGAATTATCCTTTATAGATCTATACACAGGTTCAGTGAAGCTAAGGCGCGTATACACGCTAGTTCAGTGAATGAAAACATCGTATACGCAGGTTGTTCCAGACACAGAAGCGTATGCACACATGTTGCAGGTTATTGAAATAGCGTATATATTTTGAATTGTGATCTAGCTGCTTCTGTTTATTGCTGCTGTTTTGGGTTCAGATTTTGGTGTGTGGTTTCTGGTACTGTGTTTTGGGTACAGCTGTCAGAGAAGTATCTACTTGATTCAGATCTAATTGGTGAAAAGGAGATTAATTGATGGAGAAATTCTTGATGATTGATTGATGTTCATGGATCCAGTCTGAAAATTTATGAAACGTGGTCCCTGGAAGAAAGTGAAGGTTGTAGCCTTCAGTAGGCCAGCACCTATGTACTAATATCTTGGCTAGTGCAAGAGCTAAAGGGGATTGTAGCTCCCTTCCAGGAGAAGCTGGAGAACAAGAGAGGGTTGTAGCTCTCTGCAGGTTGCAGCCTATGTACTGGTCAAGGACTGCACCAGTACATTGTAAAAGAAGTTTCTAATTTAAAAGAAGATAGAGACGAATTGCAGCAGGTGCTTTTCACCCACATTGGGTTTCCACCTTATATCTTGTGTTCTTATGTGTGATTGTCTTTCTGCCTTGTTTTATTGTTTCTGGTTATTAGTTATTTGATTCTGAAACACAGATTAACAATCAACATCAGAAAGTTAAAGTGAATAAATTAGGCTTGGTGAGGAATAAATTTTTGATCTCATGCTCCAGGAAAAACAAGTTCTCAAATGTGTTGTACAAAATTTTGCTTGTTGGCAATGCTTTTATGGATGAAGATCTAGTCTATTCCTTAGCCAACTTTCTGAGTCTATCACCATATTCTAACTATGTCATGAGTTTGTCATTGATAACCATAGGACTGGGTAGACCTTTCTCCCTTAAAATCTAGAATTTAGCCATGAACCTATCCTTGGCTACCTACATATTGTGGCACATTTCTTCTAAATTAAGCATAAGGTTCCTTTTGGAAAGGACCTTTCTTATTTCTAAAATGGTCGCAGCCCTATCTTCTATATTTAGCTCATGGAGCTCATATCTATTCTTGTTGTTGAGGAAGTGGATGAGTCTATTGGCATCCTCTGGCTTATCTCCCAACTCCTCCTTCACTTTCTGGATAGCTTCTATAGCTATCTTTACTAACTCTATTTGTTCAAAAATAACCTGGATTGATGGCCAAATATCATTGACAGAGTCAATGATGTTGGCCCACAACATTTCCTTGGTTTGCCCAAGTGGTTGCTCCAGTGTTAAGTCTTTCTCTAAGACTTTGATCCTTTCATTCATTCTTTGGGCTTTTTGTGCTTCTTCTTTCTGCTTCAGTTGGGCAAGTTTGCAGTCTATTTCCAAACTTACAACCTTTTCTCTTAACCTGTACATTTTAGTAGCTTGGATAGACATCTCTTCCATGGCTTTGACTAGTTCTATTGCTTTCTCTCCTAATGCACTTGCTGTTGATGTAGTTTTTGTTGTTGTTGGAATGGCTACTGCAAGTGGAGCTATAGGTGCCAAAGATGCTGCTAGTGTGGATGGAACTGTTGTGGATACTGTAGGGATAACATTTGTTGAAGAAGTGGCCACATCTGCTTGTTTTAATTGGATTAAATCATCAAATTCCTTTTCAGTCTCTTTTAGTTGATCGTTCAATTTTAAGACTAAGTCCATGAGTTCTTCATGCCCCTGCTAGGCTTCTAGGACTTCCAATGTTTGTGGATGCTGAAATTGAGGTATTATTAATTATTTCTTCAATGCATCTATATCATCGTTCTTATTTTTAATAAGTTGTTATGTGGCTTTTATATCCTTGGGATCGTGTCCCAATTCAATAACTAAATCCTCTAAGGACTCGATCCTGGTACCCTTGGCCTGTGAGGAGGCCTTCTCTAACTGAAATTGTGCTGAAATGTTGTTTAGAGAGTTTTATAGTTGGTGAGAAGCTATGGCTTTACCTGTCAGGGTGGAGTATATAATCTCTCCAGCCTATTTGTGCAGTTCAATCTGGTCTATGGGATGAATATCCCTTGCCAACACTTCAAAATCTACCCTTTTGAAATATGATGGTGTATTTGGCTTCTGGGCTATAGGCTTAACAAAGGTCATCTATAGATTTCCCTCTTTAATGTAAAAGGTTGACATTAGCCTTGTTTTATTGGTGGGAGTCAGCTTCAGGTATTGAGCATATATTTGGGCCTTCAGCCTCTCATTTCTAGCTTTGATTTCCTTGTATATTTCCTTGATATCTTGGTCTTTGTCAGCAGGCATTCTAAAGGAAGACACTTCAACACTATGCTGCCTTACCAACATCTAAGTCTGTGATGTGGAAGGATCTTACCTGCCTTCAGATGGAGTGGTAGGCCTGATTCTGTTTCCTTCTGTGTTGGTGACCTTAGTTGAGCCCTCTGTATCCTCCTCTTCAAAGACAAGATTCATTTTCTGCCTTTTTACTTGGCTTGTTTCTAGCTGAGCGTATGAGGTTTCTCTTATTGATGTAGTGGCATATTCCCTACTTCTCTTTAGGTTTTCTCCTCATTTTGAGGAGTCTGCATAATTGGAGGGGTAGTCATGGTTGTCTCTGGTTGGTCTGATTGATCTGATACTTGCAGGAAAGAACCCTTATCAAGTTGTCTTTCTAGATCAATGAGAGCATTCTCTTTGTCTACCCTGGTGCTGTCTTGGTCCACTAGGCTACCTTCCACCCATTTTGTTTGGTTGGCATAGGCTTCTATTTTAGGTATGGGATGGTGAATGAAAGGTCCTAGCTTGAAGTTTTGTCTCTTCTTTGTGATGAATTCCAAAGGGTCATATCTCCAAACAAAACTCCTTTGGAACTTCATTCTTCGCAGAGTTAGATTTGTTTCTTTGCCTGCCTCCCTAAAGTTGCATATGAAGGGGCCTGGTTGGTCTTTTATTTTGAAATTGGCCTTCTTCTTGGCATTGACGAAGTTTACTTTGTATGCATTGATGATTTGTCTATAGTAAAACTTCAAACCCTCAGAATTCAGTATGAAAATCTCAGAATGCATAATGATGAAAGTGTGGCTAACTATTTCCTTCGTGTGGATGAGATTGTTAATTGCATGAAAAACTTGGGTGAAGAAATAAAAGAGGTTGTTGTGGTTGAAAATGTTCTAAGATCTTTGTCCCCTAAGTTTGAATCTAAAGTTTCTGCAATAGAAGAAAAGGAGAATCTACGAAACCTTACAATGTCACAGCAGCATGGATTCTAATTGCTTATGAAATGAGGAAAGGAGGACCATCAGACTGGAGAGAAGCGACTTTCAAGGCTTCAGGCAAAGGAGACTACTATGAAGAGGAAGAAGTATCAAATTTTGTCAAAAGCCTTCAACGGGGTACTGGAAGATTCAGAGGTAAGTTACCTTTCAAATGCTTTTCTTGTGGGAGAGTCGGTCACTATGCTGCCAAATGTCCTCATAAGGATAAAACTGACAAAGGGAAGGAACCTGTTAGATGGAACAAGAAACAGA
>APFE030293667.1:0-10355 GCA_000404065.3 Pinus taeda | reverse complement strand
TATATCAACATATAAGCATATTTTCATCCATTATCCAGTTATTAATGCATGACTATACCAACCACATACCATGACCTCATGCACCACAACTATCACCATGCCAATGTATACATAACAAAATATGAACACTAACACACATAACCAATGCATGACTGACATACACTCACAACAAATACATTCAACAACGACACCATCAACTTTCATATGTCGACACCACTACAATCATGACCAATTCCATGCATACAAAACAAGCACATATACCACAAGCACAAGGACCTATATGCAATTGACATGTACTTATGAAAACACATTCATCCAAAGAAAAAAAAAAGTAGAGATCACCCAAGGAGAACACAACCATGCTCTAATACCACTCTGTAATACCCTCCTCCCACATCTAGCCAAGTAACCAGCCAATCGAGGTAAACATGTGACGAAGAGTTACTATGATAGATTCAACTACCTATGTATCAGTTAAGAAAGTGGAACCAATGGAACACAACCAACCTGCCCTTCTACACATGCAACATAACCCCTAGGAGACATCCAACCCATCTAAGTGACCAGCCCCTGAGACAAACTGACATTTTTCTACATTAAAGGCTCAATCACTCCCTTGACATCGGCATTCATGTGAATGGGAGCCTCTAGTCGCTCCCACAACAAGGCATGCGTGCGACTAAGGACTTTTCCAGGTAGTTCTATGCCAACGACTCTGGATTATGTGCCACTTTTTAAGGGCCAAGACTCAGGCAGCTGCCCATAAATCCATTGAAACTTCTAGAAATGAAAAATAAGATTGAAACAATGATACATATGCAAATACTTGAACAAGGACTTGACTGGACCCCTACTAGCCATAACAGACATTTCATCAAACATGTCACAAATATGCATTCTACAGGTTTAAACGACAGATTTGAGCCTAGGGATCTCATACTTATCTAAGAATTGCTAAGAAGAATTGATGCCTCATCACAATAAGTACATTACCATATATAAAGCCACATATTGATTGTACATTTAGTGATTAACCAAAACATGATGGGAGCCATACATTTTCGCTATCATAAAACTCATTCATAACTATCATATAACCAAAAGAAATATCAAGGATATAACAACCATATAAGCCACATATAAACAAGTATATTTACCCATAAAATACCAGGGAGAAAGAGAGCCCTTATTGATGAGTGTAAAGGCCAACTAGGTTTGGGACTTCTACGTTCTGCCCAACCATAGGTTGGATTAACCAAATCTCTCTTCAACCAATCACCCTCACACCATCTTCTAAGCATGAATGTGGGATCTCATAGAAAAAATCCATCAAAATAAAACCATGGTTTCGAGAGGCCAAACCACCTCAACCCACAACCAATGATTCCACCTCATGATTAAACATCACTAACCATCACTAGATTGGTCTCTACCCAAACTATCCAGGGATTCAAATATTTTGTTCCAACCAAGGCTCTAGGACTATTAAACCAAACCACCAAGGTCTCTAAAGAGTTTGTCCAACCAGGGCTCTAGGATGAATAACTCAACCCAAGTTGTTAAACGGCTCCAGAGTGTTTGTACAACCAAGGCTCCATGAGCTAATAAATCAACCCACAACCAAAGAACATGAGAACCAATGAGAAAGAAAAAGGGAAAGACTCACACAACACCATGGGCTATCCATAAAATGGAAAGGTTAGGAAAAACCACTGTCAATCTAGGTAATCCTCCATGCCAATGACTGATCGTGACCAAGAAACCACATGCACATGCCATACATTCCAAAACTAGTAAGGAAATCATACATGCAAATCGATACCTGCAAGTAAAACCTGCTATAGTTTTTGATCCTAATGTCCTCTTGCACTTTCCTTCTCTTCAAATTCTTGCTCCAAATCCCAAGCATGCCACACTCGTCCAAGAGTGCTCTAAGAAAAATCTAAGCATCCAAGGGTATGAGAGAGGGAGAGAATAAAATGAGAGCTCCAAAACTGAATTGAAAAAAGTCTGTGAAATGATCCTCGAAATCCTTTTTATTAATGAGGCCTATAATTTCTTCATTTTTCATTATTTTCCTTCATTTTCCTCCTCACATGCAACCTATGACCTTTCACCTTCCTTTTCTCATATTTTTCCCTTATTTTCATAAATAAATTCCAATAAATGCCACTTTGCCTTTCCAAATCCTTTGCCATTGCCTTTGCTAATTTCCATAGCCATAATAAACCAAATGAACACACACACTAGGATGTTTTTCCCAACATTCAACATGGAATATGTGTCCCGTGACCATAGTTATTATTTTGCCTTTATTAGCTTTTATTACATGGATTTTTTACCAGGGTTGTTACAGATGCAACATCATAAACTGGTCTGTTACCATTTAGAGACTTTCTCTCAAGTTGTTGTAAACTATCCCATGTATAAAAAAGAGTTGTATTCCTTGGTTCAAAGTCTCAAGAAATGGAAGCATTACTTGATAGGGAAGGAGATTTTCATACATACAGACCATCAACCCTTATAGTATCTCTAGTCACCAACCAAGTTATAGTAGGCTTGTCACTTCAAGTGGATGGGATTCCTTCAACACTTTCATTTCGAAATCAAGTACAAGAAGGATACAAGTAACAAATTGGAAAATATTCTTTCTAGACCTCTTGTTTTTGCATCTATTGTTATGAAGAATCCCTCTTTATCTTATGATAGCCATGTTGAACAATATGTGATTGATGATTAATTTAAGGATGTTTATGAGAGAATAACCCATGGATCACATGTGGAGAACTATTATTTGTAGGACAAGTAACTATTCCATCTTGGCAAGTTATGTATTCCTACAAGTGAAAGAGTCCATGTAATTCGAGAAGCTCACACTTCTCTTGTGTCTGGTCACTTTGGGGTAGGAGAAACCCTGACTCATTTGTAGAGGTTTTGTTATTGGCCTCAAATGAAATAAATTGTAACCAAATATGTAAAGGGGTGTGTAATGTGATCTATTTGTAAGATCGCTAATAGAAAATTAGGGTTGTACACACCTTCTCATCCTTGGGAGAGTATCTCCATGGATTTTTAGGGGGGTTTCCTTTGTCAAAAAGGGGTCATGACTACTTGTATGTGGTATTGGATAGGTTTAGTAAGATGTGTGTCTTGATGCCATGTAAAAATGAGATTACTCTTAGAAGATTGCTCAACTTTTCTTTCAGCATGTATGGGTCCATTTTGGACTACCCACATCCATTGTTTTAGATCTAGACTCTCGATTCCTTGGAGAGTTTTGGACAAGATTGTGGAAGATGATGGACACCAAGCTAAAGCTTGAGTATGACTTTCCTTCCACAGACCAATGGATAGACAAAGGTTATCAATGGAAAAATGGTTCATTTTCTCTAGGGGTATTGCAAAAAGCATCCTATGTTTTGGGATGAATATACACATTAAGTTCAACATGCATGCAACAGGGATTTGCACTCCTCTACTTAAAGTTCACCATTTGAGACATGCTTTGGGTACCTTCCAAAGTCACCTTTAGAATTTGTCTTTGGGAAAGATGAGGATTACAATGAACAAAGTGATGAAGATGGAGCTCACAAGTTTATTCAAAGGATCCAAATGATACAACAAGCAGTGAAGTAACATTTTGAGAAGAGTTAGGCATAATATAAGGCCCAACATGACAAACACAAAACTGATCATTAGTTCTAGGTTGGAGACAGAGTGCAACTTCACATAAAAAAGGACAGGTTGAAGGGAAAAGGCAAGAAGTTGAAACCAATCAGATATGTTCCATTCACCATATTAGAAAATATTGGAACAAATTCTTATTGCCTTGATCTTCCAACTTATATATAGATGTATTATGTAATCAATATTAAGAACTTAAAACTTTACGAACCACCCATGATTATGGATATAGAAAAGAGTGGCCAGGTTCCATCAATGGATGATTCCATTCCAAAATAATTGGAAAAGTTTCCAAAACACATCATCTTAGATAGAAGAACCCGGATTTGATGATGGGGAGATGTGGAGTACCTTCGAGTGGGTTTCAAAGGAATGCATCCCAGCAAGGCATAATGGATTGAAAAGGAAAAAGTGAGGGAGAAATTCCTTCGCCTACCTATTAATTGATACTATTCTTTTGGAGTCCCAAAAGCTCCTCAGTAAGGAGGAATGACCAAGGAGGATCCAAAAAGGCTCAAAATTTGAAGTCGTCAAATCTCAACGAAACGAGTGCCAAGTCATAGATCTCGTTGAGACAATTCCAATGATATGATTGACACCTATATCTGAGGCCATATGACAAAAGTTATGTTAATCTGATTTTTTGTGTAAACATGCAAAAATTTAGCACTAACAGTGCCACATGGTACCCTCAAGAGGTGCCATGTTGTCACCCATCAGATGCTCCACATGGCATGACGTGGCATCCTACTGGGAATGTGATGTGGCAGAGCAAGCGTTACTAGCCATACAAGTGGTCCAATGGAGAGATGCCACATGGCCCAATAAAATGGTGTCATGTAGCACCCAGTTGGATGTTGTAGAATGTAACTAGGTTTAGCCTTCACAATGACTTGTAATTATGAATTTATGGAGAAGAAAATGATAATGTATTTTGTAATACTGACATCATGGGTTTCATGAGAAAGGAGTTTTATTATAGGTCAAAGACTTCTTCTTGATGTCTTTAGGAGTTTGTCTTCTTGTTATAAATATAATTAAGAAGTCATGTTACAAATGTGAAAGACATGTCATTTATGTAAAAAGTTGCACTCCAAGACATTGTTATTATCTCTCTTGTGGTTGGCTAAAAGAAAAACTATATTCTCCTTGTGAAGAAGTTGGATTACCTCCAAGATCATATGTCGGCCTAGATAACAGGAATAAGTCACAATATAAAGAGTGACTTGACCTCATCGTAGCACCAAGAAATTCATACATATGATAGACAATAGTGCAAATCTCAGTGCAAAGTGACAAGGGTAATACAATGAGGAAGAAAAACTTCAATAATGTGTAAGTGTCTCGTCTATGAAATATTAACGAAGGACAAACGAAGGACCAAAGACTGTCTCATATATGTAAAGGACCAAACACAGTTCCAAGCTAGTAGTCATTCAATTGAGGGCTATAACAAGTGCGAAATAGTGTTGGAAGAAACCGAAACTCGGAGACTCTTATGGACCAAAGAAAGAGATCAGTGAAGACCAAGACTCTTCCATACAATGAGAAGGAGAAATACTGTGTCAAAAACTGTGAGATAAAGACCAAGACTCTTCCATACAACGTGAAGGCGAAAGACTATA
The DNA here is from genome assembly GCA_000404065.3 of Pinus taeda. Taxonomy (NCBI): domain Eukaryota; kingdom Viridiplantae; phylum Streptophyta; class Pinopsida; order Pinales; family Pinaceae; genus Pinus; species Pinus taeda. The sequence goes on along the minus strand of APFE030293667.1, from coordinate 5,046 downwards.
TCAAGGACTGTGAGATAAAGACCGAGACTCTCTAGGTGACAATGCCATACAGTTTGATGAAGAAGGACTAAAGTATGAATGTCGAGGAATGAAAGAGATAGTGACAAATGTCTTGAAGTGAACTTGTGTCAAGTAACTTTGTCAAAGGTCTTGGTATTCGTCAATTTAAGTATCTATAAGAAGAGTCTTTCTGAGTTTTCCCCTCAAGAGGAAAGGTTTCAGCCATGGCTTGGAGCCTATCCATTGTGTCACTGATGTTATTGTTTTGATAGTTTTTTGGTGTACTAAACACTGTAATAATGATGAACAAAGATAATAAGTAAAGATGTTACACAAGCAATTATCATGTAAGAGAATTTAAATTAATGTTTGCCCTACCCAATTCTCAACATGGTATCATAGGTATGGTTCAATCAAGGGAATTCAGTTACAATGACACTCCAATAATGACATCTAAGAAAATCTAGCATATCTCTATATGATCCATAGTCTCGAGCTAGGTTGAATTATAGTCAAAGTATACGTTAATCATAGGTTTGAGTCCTCTCTATACTCGGATATCTCCCTCAGTCTTAGTTTAGTGATACACAGTTCTCGACATACCTTTACAAGTATAGGTGTTGCATTTTTAATGGTCTACATGCTGGCTTCAGTTCGGATGCTAACCACAGTTTAGATAAATTGTCATTATAACAATGAAATTAGGCTCAGATCCTTTCAAGAAAGATCTCCGAACCATAGTCAAGAATATGGGTAAACGTTTGGTGGTACTACAGTGAAAATACTTCAATGTATAGGTGCCATTTGACAGTGTTATAAACTCTGTAATAAGAAGTCTAGAACAACAACAATATTTCACAGTAATATGCCACACTATGTTGCTCAGTGTCAAGCGTAATCTCATCATTCAGCTTTCCGTTGCTACTTTATTACAATTGATCTCAAAAAATGATTGTTTCGACCTATATGACAATACCATAAGATGATTGGTGTCATATGTCATATCAATGAACATAATAATCAGATGTATGAGGAGTCAAAGTATCTCAATGCTCAATGATCTCAATAACATATAGTCTGAAGCAGTTTCGATAATGTCATAATTATGCTATGGTGCTTGTGTTGGACAGTCAAGAAGGTCTCAAAGGAAGTCTTGTAAAAGGATTTCAGTTGTTTCATGCTAGGAAGCTAAAGAAAAGATCTCATTCAAGGAAGCATTAAGGTGAATATCTCCTCTTCACATGCCAAGTAAGTATCTTTCATGTTTATAATCAATCCTTGGTTCAAAATAAATTTTTTGGTAAGGAAATTGATATGTTGGTTGGGTAACCAAAGGTCCTTGCACAAAATAAAGAGGATAGTCATAGTCGTCAAAGATAAGAGAATTCATTGAAAATATCAATAAAAGGGTCTCCTCTGATTTTATAGGAAGGAACTCTCAAGGTTCTCTCACAAAACAATATTGGAGACATCAAATATATATATGATGCAATGAAGCAGGTCATATTGAAGGTATCGAAGAATGAAAGGATATATTCATAAAATCTCAACTGTGAGATTTGGAGATATTAATAGAAAATAATCATCATTAACTAATATAAACGAATGTCCATGGGACAAGATAATTTCCTCATTCGAAAACTTGTGGTTTCTATGTTAGATGGAAAAAGAAAAGTTGAGGACAAAAGTGTTGAAGGATAAAACACTCAAACATTTTAAGAAAGGAAAGGGAAGTTTAGAAAATTTGGAAAGAAATCTCATATCATCGGAAAGATGGAGGAAGCTAAGGAAAAAGACCAAGGAAAGAGGGAGTAACAGATCTCTACTACAATTAATATGACCTCCCTCACAAAAGGGTCTTATCACAAGCTCCTGAATATTTTGTTATAGATATGACCATGATAAATAATAAGATGCAACGTGGCATCATGGAAGCATTAGAAACAAGAGCTCGTGACATCAACATGGGGAATCATGAATGACAGATGGAGAAAAATCCATGGAAGTTAAACATGAAGGATATAGCTCTTGGGAACCTCATTGGACATTGAAGGAACCAAAGAAGTCATCTAGGGCAAGGCTCATCATGCATCAAGTCAAAAAATAAACATTTTCCAGATGGGGATATGCAAGATCCTCAAGATTCTCTGATGTAATCCTCATTAGAGGGTTCACTAATCTAGAAAGGAAACAAGTGTTTCATCAGAAACTCCAACTTGTGGAATTCATGGATGATGTTATGATGACATATGAGATGAAGTAGATCAAGGGGTTGAAGATATTTTCAATCAAGGAAGCTGCTGGAATAAGCCTAGATGACCAAAAGATAAAATGAGGTATGTATGCTTGTATTTAATATCATGTTGTATGGTTGCAAGTAACTTGGATCACTACTTCTATCTTGAGAAGCTTGATCAAGGGAAAAGGATCTCCTCCTCTAAAAGGATGCAGGAAGGCATAAGTCACACTAGATGAAATCAACATAATATGTCTTCATATGAAGCATGAGGTGGTTGATTACAATTATGGAACTCTAATTGGAAGCTCCTAGGAATGGAATGTGTGATAGAGGAAGAGATTGGGAGATATGTAACCATGATGAAGGAGATAAAAATCCAAAAGACCAAGAATATTTGACTAGAAAATATCCCAGAAATATATGAAGACTCTGATGGAAGTCTCAAGAATATGGAGACCCTTGACAAAGGATATCTTTGGAAGATGTGTCAACATGTATGCAGGATGTTGATACCTAGAGGAAGATTTCAGATGAAGAGCCATCTCGTAAGGTACTATTTTATTTAATGTTATGTTTTGATTTCTTGAATAATATCTGGATGAGTTCATGCAGGGCTATTGGAACAAGATTTGTAAGTGCAAGTACAACCAACATTCATGTGGTGGATGAAAATTCCTGAAAGAAGCATGATGAGAAAGAAGTATCCATATGAAGAAGGTTCCATATGTGTACCAAGAAGGCCACTTTCCATGAAGAAAGGAATGCCATTATGAACCAAGGAGGAAAGTGATCAATGTCTAATGCCCTACAAAGAAGAAGGTCGATTAAATTCCATGACATCAAGGAAGGAAATTGATCAAGGAATTGAAGGACCCACTAAGAAGAAGTTGCCGATGAAAAGAAAGTCCCCAGTTGAGAGGGAGCTCTGACAAAGCCTCAATTAAAAAGGGAACTTGGGAAAGTCCTTGGCTAGAGGGAGCTTGGGTACATTCCTTTATGGGAGTGGGATTATCTCCCCTAGTTGATAGGGAGAGATAGACACAACATTCTTGTCTTCACTCGAGAAGAAAGAATGGAAATATTTGGTAATCATCTGGCATCCGACGCTCTTTGAGGATGTGTAGGGCATCCAAGAAAAGTGTAGGCAAGAGGATCAATATTCTTTGAGGGTTGGGAACCTAAGATAATAATATTCCTAGAAGGTCATACTCAGTGAACACCCGGGTGGGTATGTACCTTGAGAGACAATGATGAAGGTGTCTATAGTCATTGGTCTCACTAGCATTGTAGCTCATGGTCTCATGGAGAGATGGAGCTATTAGTCAAGGCCTTGGACTATGATAATGCTAGTTGATATGATGCTATACAGATGGGATTTCCAATCAGATTATTCTTATGAGATTCTTTAGATTAAGAGTAACCATGTATCATTATGAATACCTCCCTAGTTAAGAGGGAGTGTTGTAGAATTTAACTAGGTTTGATCTTCATAATGACTTGTAATTATGAATTTATGAAGAAGAAAAAGATAATGTATTTTGCAATACTTGCATCATCAGTTTCATGAGCAAGGAATTTTATTATAGGTCAAATAATTCTTCTTGATGTCTTTGATATTTTCTCATAAATATAATTAATAAGTCATGTTACACATATGAAAGACATGTCATTTATGTGAAAATTTGCACTCCAAGACATTGTCACTATCTTTCTTATGGTTAGCTAAAAGAAAAACTATATTCTCCTCGTGAAGAAGTCAGCTTACCTCCAAGATCGTATGTCGGCCTAGATAACAAGAAGAAGTCAATATATAAAGAGTGACTTGATCTCATCGTAGCACCAAGAAATTCGGACATGTAATCGATAACAGTGTGGATCTTAGCGCAAAGTGAAAAGGGTAATATAGTGAGGAAGAAAAGCTTTAGTAGTGTGTAAGTGTCTTGTGTGCAATATTAACAAAGGACCAATGAAGGACCGAAGATTGTCTCATCTCTGCAAGGGAATGAACACTGTTCTAGGATAGTATTCATTCAATTGAGGGCTATAAAAAGTGTGGTATAGTGTTAGAATAAACTGAGACTTGGAGACTCTTGTGGACTGAAAAGAGAGATCAGTGAAGGCCGAGACTCTGCCATACAGTGTGAAGGAGAAAGACCATGTAAAATACCGTGTCAAGAACTATGAGATAAAGACTGAGACTCTGCCATACAGTGTGAAGGAGAAAGATTGTGTCAAGGACTGCGAGATAGAGACTGAGACTCTGTAGGTTACATTTCCATAGAGTGTGATGAAGAAGGATTGAAGTATGAATGCCAAGGAATGCAAGAGACAATGACAAATGTCTTGAAGGTGAACTTATGTTAAGTATCTTTGTCAAGGGTCTTGGTATTCATCAATTGAAGTATATATAAGAAGAGTCTTTGTGGGTTTTCCCCTCAAGAGGAAGGGTTTTGGCCCTGGCTTGGAGCCTAACTATTGTGTCGCTAATGTTATTGTTTTGATAGTTGTTTGATGTACTGAACACTGTAATAATGATGAACAAAGATAATAAGTAAAGATGTTACACAAGTAGTTATCATGTAAGAGAATTTAAATTAATGCTTTCCCTACCCAATTCTCAACATTGGGAGCCCACAAGGGCCCAACCAACGCATGGGCAAATGGAAAGTTGAATGCGTGGAGAAATGGTCAAAGGTTGGGTGATTACTTACATTATAACAAATCACAATGTTCCAACATATGTTACAAACAAAACATACACACACACACACACATATATGTATGTATATGTGTGTGTGTGTGTGTAT
>APFE030293662.1:0-28627 GCA_000404065.3 Pinus taeda | reverse complement strand
CACTTTTATCACTCAACAAATAGTACCTGGGTTTGCAAAGCCCCAGTGAAAGAAGCTTAGTTTGATTTGGAGCACACTTGGGAAACCCTCGTGGAAGCTAAGAAGAACATCGCTGAGGCCTCCATTTTAGGAAGCAAAGATCAGCCGGAAATGCATCCCTCCATGCTCACAACTTTCTTGGAAACCTATATGATGTTACTACGTGACATTAAGGCTATGAAACGGTTATAGGAACTTATCAATAGATGTGTTGGGACCGCGCCAGGAGAACCGCGCATCTTCTAGAAGATCGAAAAACATAAAACAAGGACGGGGCATGAAATGAGCCTCACCACGTAGATTGGAGAATAAGACATGGATCAAGTCATTCTGGATTTGGGATCAAATGTGAATGTTCTACCGAAGTAGAGTTGGGAGCGAATGAGAAGATCCGCATTGCAATGGTCTCTGATTCAACTGAGAATGGTGAATTAGTAGAAAATCATACCCATGGGGTGATTGCAGGGAATAACTGTGGGTATTGAGGGAGCGAGTGCACTAGTGGATTTTGAAGTCATAGAAATTGTTGACAACAAAAATACCTACCTCGCGCTCTTGGGAATTGACCGGGCCACTGATATGAATGGGGTAATTAATCTAAAGAAGTGGAAGATGATTTTTGAGAAGAAGTCACTCCACGTAATAACAACCCTAGATCTTGTTGAGGGATCTCGCTATATGAAAAAAGTATGCAACTATGAGGGTGATAATGATTTAGATTGCATCTACAAGATAACAACACAAGACCAAGACTGAGTGAATCCCATTGCAGATGGACGAATTACATGGGAGCGCAAGAGTTTCTGCACTTTGGATTCTGATGAAGAAGTAGAACAATGGTAGAATCGGTTACATGAAGTAACTACGTTGAACTGTAACATGATGACCCCGTCACTGCGCTGCGTGTCGATAGAAGTAAGAGATCTACCTATGTATGATGGTCTAAATGAGGTAGACACCTTCTTGGATGTGTTTGAAAGGGAGGTGCCAGAAAAGCAATGCTTCTAGGCCTTGGACTGGGTACTACATGCTATGCCCGCAAGATGGTGGGGTACGCACAAAGAAAGCTTTGATGATTGGCGCGAATGTAGGAGAACAATGCTAGTATGATTTGAGAAGCCTAAGATGCGACTGATAGACAAGTACGATGGGAAGGATGATCCACATGCACATCTGGCCAAGTGGACGTAAGCCTATGGAGAAAATCCACAACCTGAGTGGGTGCACCTACTCTATCATACCCTAGATGTTATACCAATGAACTGATATATAGAAACAGAGCTCCACCATGGGATAGGTGAATGGGATATCCTGCGCAAAGGGTTCATGATGACCTTCAGTTTTGAGGATGGGTGGGATAGTATTGATGAAGCACTACAAGAGGTAAAAGCAGCCATCCTTAGGATACCACAGGAGCTGGTAGACTTGATTCAGCCTCAATGGGCTACTCAGCTGAGTCGTGAGCTGGAATGTTATAATGTAACTACTGAAGAGGAGGATGAGGATCCGTGGAATATTAACATTCCAAAAACAGAAGGCCACCGTGAGGTTCAAGGACCACAGATTGAGAACCCTGATATAACCACACTAGTGAAAACTAAGCAAGTAAACATTGATAACCCAAATTCACAAAGATTGGAGACTACTAGGATGATGCGATGGTGGATAACTTCATTGAATTACTCCATGAATATCAGGACTTATTCCCGACCAAGTTTACGGAGTTGAAAGGAATAATTGGAGATCCAGGAGTGATGAAGATCACATTAAAGCTTGACGCGAATCCAGTTAAGCAGAGGCCTTACTTCTTAAATCTGAAATACAAGGAGAAGGTCCATGTAGAACTAGACAAAATGCTCGCAACAGGCATCATTGAGCCTATGGAACAATCAAATTGGATAAGCCCAATGGTGGTGCAAGAGAAGAAGCAGAAGGATGAGATAAGGATATGCGTGGATCTCAGAAAATTGAATGACACTTGTGTGCATGATCCATTCCCAACTCCGTTCATGGATGAAGTGTTGGACAATGTAGGAGGTCAGGAAGCATATTCCTTCACTGATGGGTTCTCAAGGTACCATCAGATCAAAATTGCACCAAAGGATAGGAGCAAGACAACCTTCACATCTGAGTGGGGTTGCTTTCAATATACTATCATGCCATTGGGATTAAAGAATGCCCCTGCTATCTTTTCGCACGTGGTTGTTGCGGAATTCAAGGAGTATATTCATAAGTTCTTGGAGGTCTATTTTGATGACTCGACTATATTTGGGCTAGTTAAGTGCCATGTAGCGAGCTTGTACTTGATGTTGGATACCTGCTCAAGATACCAAATCATGCTCAAACTCAAGAAGTGTTTGTTCCTCGTTCCTTTTGGGAACCTATTGGGGAATGTTGTTTGCAGACAAGGGCTGATGGTAGACCCCGCGAAGATCACGTTGATTCTAAACTTGGAAGTGTCGAGAAGTTTGAAACGGCTGCACGCTACTCTAGGACATATTGAATATTACAAAAATTTCAAAGGTTATGCCCAGATCACTGCACCAATGGAAAAATTTTTGAAGAAGGATGTGACGTTCTGTTGGAACGATGACTATAAGAAAATCTTGGATATATTGAAAGAAAAAAAGGTTATTGCGTCGATTCTAGTCTTCCCGGACTAGAAGAAAGAGTTCCATGTACATGTCGATGCGTCATGTATAGCGTTGGGGGCAGTACTGACACAGGATGGCGGAGAAGGCTTGGATCACCCTATCATGTTTGCAAGCCACAGATTATCCAAAGCAGAGAAGAACTATTTCACCACTAAGCGCGAGGGGTTGATTATGGTGTATGTACTCCAGAAGTATCGACACTACTTGCTAGGAGGCCATTTTAAAATGTATACAAATCAGTCCGCACTAAACTATCTGGTCAATAAACCTGTGTTGGGGGGCAAATTTTTAGATGGCTCTTATTATTCCAAGAATACGATTTTGAAGTTATTGTGAAGCCTGGACAATTGAATGCGGAACCAAATCACCTGTCTCACTTTGAGACAGGGGAGGAAACTACTAGTTTGGAGGAAGGATTACTTGACACGCAACTCTTTGTTGTGTGCATAGTGGATGGAAATTTCAAAGATATAATACACTTTCAACAATTGGAACTTCGCCGGAAGGATACTCTGTCCAGTAGAAGAAGGAATTAGTGGTGTGCACGACAAATTTCTCTGTCATTGCTGGGCATCTATGCAAGATGGGGAATGATGAAATACTGCGAAGGTATGTACCTAAAATTGAAAGAAGCAGCATCTTCACGAACGCTCATGGGGGCGCCACAAGAGGACATTATGCAGGAAGAGCAACCGCGTAGAAGATTCTACGCACTGGGTTGTGGTGTCCAATCCTTCATCGAGATTCAAAAGCATATTGCAAGGCATGTGATGTATGTTAGTGGATAAGAAGGCCGTTGCGTAGGGATGAAATTCCTTTGAATTCGCAAATGACGTTGCAACCTTTCGAAAAGTGGGCAATAGATTTTGTAGGACCTATTAAACCTCAAGGAAAGATAGGCATGAGGTATATTATCACTGCGATAGAGTATCTAACTCGTTGGGCAGAAGCACAGCGAGTGAAATATTGCACACGCATGACTGTCGTGAAGTTTTTATTTGAACACGTACTGACGTTATTTGGATGTCCAAAGATCTTGATGAGTGATCGTAGTACACACTTCCTGAATGAGACGATTAGTGTGCTAACAGAGGAATTTCATGTGTATCACCAGAAGAGCACACCTTATCACCCACAGGTTAACGAGACAATGGAGGCATTCAACAAGGTGCTTGAAAATGTGCTGACCAAGGCATGCAATGCGCAACAAAGTGTTTGGGACCTACACATACCTGCAACGTTATGGGCTTATTGGACGACATGCAAGAATCTGACGTGAGAGACACCTTTTAGGCTTGTCTATGGAGTGGAAGCCGTAATTCCTATGGAATACATCATGCCTAGTCTACACATAGCAGTGCTCACAGTTATGACAGATCGTGAAACCATGGAGGAGAGGCTCACACAGTTGGATGAACTTGAAGAATAACACTTTTTGGTTGGATTTCACCAGCAGGTCCAAAAGTAGCGTGAAAAGGCATGGCACGACCGACACACCAAGTTACGCACATTCAAGGTAAATGATCTAGTGTTGTTGTATGATAGTAAGTTTGATAAATTTCCCAAAAAGTTCAAGATGCCCTAGTTAGAGCCGTATATTATTAAGGAGATTACCGACGGAAACACGATACCGTTGGTCAAGTTAAATGGAGAACCCTTCCCAAGAAAGGTGAATGGCAGTTGCTTGAAGCCATACACCGGTGATTCACCGATGTGACTATATGAAAGTGTCAAATTCTTAGCACTCTCGGCAGCTAAAAGGAGGTGCAAGACTATAAACTACACTACCCAGGAGCTACGCGATGTCAGGACTGTTCACACTAGCGAAGTGTCACAGGGTCTGTGACCGTGCAAAGATAGTTGTGCTGGCACGTAGGTCTGCCGGAAAGTGACCATTAAAGTCACTATTCACGATTTGGTGGTTGGTTTGAGGCCAAATGGAATGGGCGATAGGCATTCAAGGCGGACTTTATGGGTTAGATTCTTGGAAATCTACCACCAATCTAGAATTAACGAACCAAATGTGGGGGAAACGGTCGAATTCAAATTCAAAAGGCACTATAAATTACAAATGGTTGTACAGCAAACAACACTTGGAAATTTGAGAACTACGTTGTTGCGTGCTCAAGTATTCATGAACCAAGACTTATTCGAGACTCTGAAAGAAAATTCATTGTTTGAGCAACTACCTAAGACACTCAAGGAATTGTGGAGTAGTGCTATGTCAACACCTGAAGAAGCCATGGACACAGGAGTAGTGACAGGTGAAGCAGCCACGCAGGAAATTGTGGAAGTGGAAGCCCCAGAGAGCGTTGGAATAATTGTTGAGGTCCCTAAATCACCGCACACCAAGACCTAAGAAGGATAAGAAGACCATGCTCTCGGTGTGCGTCTTGCCCAAGAATCCACTAACAACAAAGCTCACATTGTAGGAAAAGGGGAAGGTCATTAATTTGGAGGCTAATGAGGAGGAGGAATTTGAAGAAATCTTGGTGAAGGAAGAGGATGTTGAGATGGAAGTCGAAACCCAGGGTGTGAACCCTATCACCAGGCTATCGGAATATGTTCCTCCGCGAAAGGATAAAGCCAAGGTTCCAAAGGATATATATGAGAGCAAGAGCTCTTTACAAACCTCGCTGCTCCTAGATGATATTATTTTTGAAAGAGCGCACTTAGGACGGGTTCCTGTGTTGAAATTTGAATATTGGGACCTCACTGAACACGAGAAGTTACCGCATTTAGCAACTGCAAATCTAATGCACCAGAGCATCAACATGACTACTGGAACAATTCAATTAGAGCTGTAGAAATGGCTCAGAGGTGTGGAGAAAGTAGGGTTGTTAAACTTTCTCTGGGTGCCGCATTACCACCGTACCCCAGTGACCATTTTCATCATCAGGTAGCTACTTTTCTTGGTGCATGATGGGTGTTTGTGGCTGGAGGAGCCCATCTCCATCACAGACCATCTGATTCACCGAGTTACATGGCTACCTTTCTCAAGAGAGGACCCAGTAAACATTTTAGAGGGAAAAGGTGGCAAGTTGGCCCTCGCAAAGGCAATGAAAAAGAAGTTTAAGTTGGAGAAGAAAAAGTGAGGGTATTCCATCTCCAGCATCAACTACCCTGTTGGCAAGGTCGCGACACAGATATTGGCAAGAAAGGTAACACGGAATCACAGTTGACGTGTCCGTGCCAGTGGTTGCACTAGCAGTGCAATGTGTAGAAGGAGTCCAGTTCAACTGGGCGAACTACCTATGCGGTGAGTTCCTTGTGAACTGTCGTGAGGCACAGGAGCAGGGAAAAACATTTCATTATGCATGGCTCCTATTGTTTATAGTACTGGTGGCATGGGAGTTGCCAGAAGATAGCCAATTCCCTTCGATCGCGGAGGACCTTCTAGAGGCAGCAAAGTACGCTTCGCTGTGGGCAACCAGGGACAAGTAGCAGATCAAAGAGAGAGATATTTTGGGTGCTCATGGAGATGAATATCAGGATGGGGATCAATCACAAGTCGTGGTTATCACCCACAGTCTACAACAGTTTGCAGAGCTTTGCAGAGTTCAAAGCAAATTTCCACCATGTCTTCATCAAGGAACGGAAGGACCCTACGAAGACATGGCATGATTTACCATATTTGGCAACTAACAATGTGATATTCGCAATCTTTGAGTCTTGGCCGCCGGAGTGGAGTGCTCCAGCTAGCTCTGCAATGGAAATTAAGAATTTCACCGCATACCGCAAGAAGGAAGAGACAAAACTTCAAAATGCACATTTGGCAGAAAAGCACATGAAAGAAGAAGCAGTAGCTAAGGCCCAGGCAACACGCAACGCTACGACGTTGGCGAAATAGTAGCAAAAAATAGGCGAAGCCGCTCAGTGCACTACCAAACTTTCAAGAATCCAAACAAAGCTGGGAGGTCTTTGTGCTAAGATCTCCACCCCTGTAGAGTGACTCGAGGGCGAGTCACGATGTTTGTGTTGGGGTCCTGTTGGACGTAGGATCCCCCAAGGGTAGTTTTGAGGCTTAGAACCCATATTTTGGTCCAATGTTCTAATTCCAATGTAAAGACTCCGCATTTTGTGGGCGCAGAGCACGTAGTTGTTAAAGAGTCATAGGGTTGTCCGCCCTTATTTTGATAATGTAATGTCGGTTGTAGAAGATCTACCCATGATCCACGGACCATGGAATTGTATAAATAGAGCGAAGCTCTAAGTATTCAAAGGAATCTAATCTAAGATTGAATAATGAAGATGTATGCGAGATAGTTCTGAAGTGTAAGTCTATCTTTTGGGTCATAGCGTAGGTAGAGGCTCTGCCGCTGAGTGCGCAGAGACCTAGTAGTCTGCAGCTAAGTGTGCAGACCCCTACAGCTGAGTGTGCAGGGCGAGTCGAGTTTGTAATCATCTGGAAGTATTAATAAAGAGAAGGTTCTATCATCTTTGCGTCTTTATTCCCTGTTTATGCATCTGTTATATTAGGTATGAATCTCACTTTTAATGCTCATATGATGCGCGAATGTGTATAAATGTATTGGTTAAGTGAACACAAGTAAGAACATTTGTTTATGTGAAGATAATTAAGATCTGTTAATAAGATAAGTAATATACTTAGCCTAGTTTGGGAATTAGTGCAATTCGCTACCCTAGCAGCAGGAAAGGATATCAGCCCCTGGTTAGGGCTACACGAAGGTTGATTGTAACAGATCACGAAGGTGCTGAAGGATAGACCAGAGCACGAAGTCACCTATGAAAAGGCATATATAGTTGGAATAAACTGACATCACAACCATCTCAAGGGTGCAAAAATTTTGGTTCCAACATCCCCCCATACTGTTTCAGGTGAGACTTCAGTCCGCACTCCACATGCTGATGCCAAAAGTGCCAGTAGTGTAGGGATTTGTTTGGCTAACTAACGTTGAACCTGGGTCAGGCCCCCTCAAGCCAACACTGAACATCTAATGTCAATTTATAGAGCTTTATATAGGCAGTAGCAAAGATCACCCTTCTCACTTATACAATCAATCAATTAAATACCAAAATCCTTATGCATTCAATTTTACATTCAAATCTAAGAAGACTTCATTAATAGACAGTAGTAAAACAATAGAACTAACCAAATAGATCAGTCAAATCTAGAGAAAAGGCTTTTCTTTTGTATATGCTACTTGGAAGAGTAGAACCTACCTGTACAAGTGCTTTTACCAAGACGAACCAGCGTATAGATTTTCAAATATTAACTCATAACATCGTTGTTATGCTGAACTTCAGACAAACCCAGATCATGACATTTAAAGAATAAAACAGGTGTACATAATCAGATCTAGCCCAACCAATATCAGATCATTCAAGGATAAGTCATTTCAGGTCTCATGATCCTGATCCAACATTGAATTCAAGGTGCACAAACTATTTCAGATCAAATCAAAAACATAGCCTCTGTAACATATACTTCAGATAGAAGTATTCCTTAGAAACTCTTTCACTTGCACACACTGACCTTATGATCTTCTCCTCCTTATATAGTTTTAGGCCTTTCTCAATACCTCAGACCCATGGTATTCTTAGACGAGATCAAATAGTCGTTACTTTACTCAATATTGTGGGCTAATACCATGGTATTGATCCCTGGTATTGTCTCCACTTGGATTTCCTTGTTTTCCAACATATGCGTTCTTTTATTCTTGTAAAAGTGTGTGTATACATATACACTCTTTTTATTCTGTGAACCAACGTGTATATGTTGTTTTGACTAAGTCAATCTAATTATACATCTTAAATTGTTTTTCACCATCCTTTACCTTCAACTTATTCATTTTGATTAGTAGACTTTAGTTCCATCTTCGTGTTCTTCTATAGCAATGCCCTGTTACATCTGTATGGACCTATTACACTGTGGGTTGTCTTTCATCAAAACTGAACTGACCTATAAGTGAGTTGCCATCAAGGACAACACTTGTATCATAATGTTTAAATGGTTTCTATTGTGATTTGGAGGTATCATTGGAGAAGGGGGATTTTGGTTGATGTTCAACCCTCCAACGGGATTCACGGCACTACTTAGATCAGGATATGATTTTCTCTCAATAGGGATCACAAGGGGTCCAAGTTTGGGGGTTTGTGGATCTGTCTCAACAGATCATGGTTCTACTCCACTCATTTCTCCATCCCCTAATTTCAAGTTACAAGAATTCCGCTCATACATATTAGAAAGGTTGAAGTTTTTGATAGGTGTATCTTGAAAGCTTCGTTCAAATCCTTCAGTTTTGTTTTGAATCTCAACACGAGCTACAATTGATGACTCTGCTACTTGAGGGGCAATGGTAGATCCCTTCCCAAATATTGTTCAGGGACCTACTGATGCTTGAGATTCAGATCTCTGAATGATTTCATCTATGAAGGCTGATCTTCCATGGCCAACCTGACCTTGGGCTTTTGTGGCATTTGACAGAGATTTTTCTTCTATATCTACATGGTTTCTATTCTTCTTCCTAGTCATACACACCTACATAATTTAAATGTATCAACCAAAGGTTGGCACTGGCACAAGCTCTTTACTTAGTGCATGTCTAGGTTCTTACCTTCCGTCTTCAATACCTGGCCCTTCAGAGATACAATCTATCACTCTTTGTTAGGAAATTATATATTACAGAGCAATGGAACACATAGAATATTGCATAAATATAAACACAGAAAATGCATAAACCAGAGAGACATAGATATACGTGGTTCACCCAGTTTGGGCTATGTCCATCCCGAATAGCCAGTCCTTCCTTCTATTATCCAGCAAAATGAAGAGACGCAACCTACAGCAGATCCGCTGTAATATCCTCTATTTTCTCTCACAGTCTCACCTCTCTGTTTCTCACTCAGAGAATACACATCTATCACATAGCCTCAATACAATGCCCTCATACAAAGAGAGGGGTTGCCTTCTAGGGCAAAAAAACCCTAAACTAAACATAAGTTCTACCGTCAGATCATCCTCCTAATGAATGGCCCAGATTGATTATAAATTACTATACTTTTACAAGGCAATTTTACATCTTTTTAGCTTCGGGGGTGCTGCCCCCGAAACCCCCACCGGGGGACCGCTGGCCCCCAGACCCCCCAGCCGTGGGGGATCGCCCCCCCCCAAACCCCCGCAGGGGGGACAAGTCCCCCTCGCATGGAAGGGTGTACAAACTTCCTGGGGTATACATCCGGCTGAAACAAAGACCTCTAAATAATCATGCTTCACACCCAACACTCTTTTGGCAACCTTGTTGGGCCACTAATTTGTCACTATTATTATCACTTTTTAACATCTATTTCATCCATTTCTACCATTCTTTATCACATCATTTATCATAAATTATCATATAATTCAATTTTATAATTATTTATGCTCTCATAGATAAATATTATTTCTTCTCCTTTATTTTTAATAAATTGATGATTATTATGCGTGATTTTACCAATGATGGTTTATTAATGAATTTGTTATAACATCACTCATGATTTTAGCCTCCAAGACCTTTTCTAGATTGCAAATATGATTTCCGGCTCATAATCAAATATTCCAACTCAGAAATTTGTTGGAATAAGAAGAAACAGTTTTTCATTGGACGTTTCAGACAAACGAAGGAGCATCTAGAAAATCTGAAACATGGGTTTTGTCTAGAATGGACCGAATTATTTTTTTTTTTAGCAGGTTTCCAAAATTTGGTCTTTATTAAGGTAAACGGAATGTTATTCGAAGACGATTTTCTAAGATTTTTTGTTGCGACCATTTTCCAAATTCTTCCAATTGCAACACCAAATTCGACTTGTTCCTCTTGAATGTTGATGGAAATATCTTTCAGATATGATCTTGTTAATCAATTTGTTTTGTACAATCCAAATTTGTAATGGAAATCATTTTGTAATCAACTTTGTTGTAACTTCCCTTTGCTCTCTATGTATTTAAATGAAAACAAACATCTAAGAGGAGGGGAGGATAATGAGAGGGATAATTGGGAGATAATGAGGAGATAGGAGATAGAAAATTATTAAATAGGATGTAGGAGAAGAGATAAGAGATGAGAGATGGGAAATGAAAAATTATTGAATTTGAGGAAAAGTTAAGAGCTTCATTATGTTGTAATTATTTCTCTCATATATTTTAATAAAGGAAGTTATCCATTGAGTTCTACATTTGTTACTTGTAATATAATCTGAATTATATCTCAAGGAAGAACTGAGTCTTGGGCAACTGGGCCCACTAACTTGGACGAGGTGCTGCCTTGAACATGTAAATTAATGTAGTTATGTGTTTGTTTATTTGAATTTCAATTTTCATTCCTTAAAGTAGATTTCCTTTCTTTTAACTAATTTGTTGTTTGTTGCATTTTCCAGATTTGTTATTTCATCCAATTTCTAGATTTTATTTGATTTATTGCTCTAGATTAGCATTTGAATTAGGTTGAGTGCAATAGATTAAATTTCCAATTAAGCAATGTGTGGTTTAATTTAGTAATGATTCAATTTGTGTGATTAGCATAATTGTTTTTCCTGTCATTTACTTTCTTCTTTTTAAATTAGTATTGTTATTAAAGTCTGACATTTTATTTCTTGTTGAATGAGCTTGATAGTATAGAACACAATCATATAGAACTAGTGTTATCTTTTGGTATTGTTATGCATATATTTTTCCGATTGCCTTGAAATAAAAATATGCTCCTCGTGTTGATAACTAATGTTCAAGTGATTAGTTGTTTTTATTAAGCAATTAATTTTACCCAACATTTTAGCGCAATTGTTGGGGACACAGTCAAATTTCACTACCACACTAGTATCTGGTTGTAGATGCATACCTGACTTAGTGAGAGTTGGATATTAAAGATGGAAAGTAAGAACCTACATGCACATCCTGGGGAACTAGTGATGGGTTTACCCTCAATAGTCAAGCTTAGGTCATATAGCATGCACTGATAGAAGTATGAAGTTTAGAGGTAGAATTTTGAAAAAAAATCTCATCATTCCACTCATGTGGTGATGTAAGAACCACCCATTGCACTAACCAATTGATAGGAACATTTGAAGGAGGAACCTCAAAGAAACACATGAAGAACATCTTCTATTATGGTAAGAAATGGCTCACATTGCAACTTTTGAATTCCCTATTAAAGATCTACAAGGAGTGACACAAATGCGCATAATTCCCCCATCTGCTCTACCAAATTTTCATGGTTTGGCAAATGACGATCCAGACACATTCTTATTTGACTTTGAAGTACTTTTTAGAAGATATGATTATTGTACTAATGATCAAAAGTTGAAAGTGTTTCCTCTTACTTTAAAAGGAGCAGCTCTCCAATGGTTCATAAGCCTTGGTGAGAACTGCATCCAAACATGGGAGGACATGAAGAACATATTCTTGAAGAAGTACCAAGACTATTGCAGGGCCGGTGAAGATATTTTTAGTATGATACAAGGGAAAGATGAAATCTTGGGGAACTAGGTAGAGCGATTTAAATACAACTTTCAAAAATCAACGCATAAGCATTTAAAAAAAGAGATCTTAAAAACACTCCCTCCTAATGGAATCAAAGATGAATTTTTAGAACTCTTAAATCTGATAGGAAAGGGTGATGCTTGTCAGCTATCATATGATGATATTTGTGATTTATGCATAAGGTATTCAAGAGGAATCTCCGAGGCTGGTAAGAATTCTAGAGAAGTTTCTTCTTTCTTTTCTGAATCTACTACAAGAACAGGAGACATAAGAGTTGAAACCAATGTTTTATTCGAAAATTTTAAATATGATTTTATTAGCTCTCTAAATTCACAATTGCATGTTTTGCAAGTTGAGAAAAATCACACAGAATTTGATGAAGTGTTTTGCCCTCATTACCAAAATAAGCATCCCATAGATAGTCACTCTTCCATATCTAGGATGGAAGTAGCATATCAAAGAGATGGAGAAGATACAACAAGGTCAAAACCATGGAAACCATGGCCTACATGTATGGTTCAAAACACTTCCTCTCCATTTTCTTACTTGCATAATCCATTATGGAATACTCATGTGTTAGGGAAACCATGTCAATCTCAATATAACCCTCACCAATCTTGTCTACAAGTTTGGCATGGTTCATCTTATGATTACATGGATACTCTCCCACATATTATAGCACCCACACATCATCCATATTCTTTTCCAGCTTTTCAACAACATCTTGCTTGTCTATCAAAACCATCCACACAACCCAATCAACTACATGCCCTACACAATTTCCTGCTCAACTCATTCCAGACCCTCACCATAATAAACCAGTACAACATGCTTACAATGTTGAAATGAAAAATTCACCTACCCTTCCTACCCATTCTATCTCACATGCACCATTGCAGAAAACTTATATTGAGATTGAGAATGTTTCAAATCCAAAAGTTGTAGAAGTTATGGAAGAAAATGAGGTTTTTTCTAGTCTGCATCAACAAGCTATTTTAAAAACTCAAGAACTTTATGATATGATGGCTATGGGAAATAAAGAAATTAAAGGATATATTGAAGATTGGTTTCACTCCATCATTTGTTTGCAACATAACTCCATACTTAAACAATTTTTTTGACACCATCTTTTCAAGGGAAGTTGGCTTTTCATACCCTACTATTTATTAACATGCATTTTTCAAATTTGGGTAAATACATACTTGAGGCCTTATTTCGAAAATGGCTCCATTGGAAGTACTCTTATACGTAAGAATATTCATTTTTCAAAGCAGAGTACATTAGTATAGAAATAAAATAAATAAGAACATAAATAAATACATTATTTTTAATGTAAAAATAGTTGTTTGTTTTGCAACACGCTATGGAAATCAAAATCGGTGATAAATATTTTAATTTATTTGTGTATTTATATGTATTATATTTAAAATAACAATTCTACAAACACTCATATTCATTTTTATCACCAATTTGGCAAAATTGCTTGAAAATCATATTTTTTGGCTTGCGGGCTTGATCAAAGTTCTAAAAACACAGTCGGGATTTGAAACGAAGAAGTTATAACCAAAACAATGACAGGGTGTCTAGTAGGCAGCTCAAGAATAGAGTTGGGACAGTCAGTTTTTGGAGGCCTAATTGACTATATTTCTAAAACCTGTTTCTATGGTATATTCCTCTATGAATATAGTTTACAAGGAAATTTGAATCACTCAATTTTGATATCGTATGAGAGAGTTATGACCAAAATACTGATTGTCTATCGTAAATCTACACTTTTAAAACTTTGTTTTTCCAGCTGTTCACTTGCGTATTTGACCCATCAATTCTTATTTTTTTCAAAACATATTTATATTGGATATCTATACATGAATATACTTTGATCTCCAATATTTGAATCATTCGAATTCGTCATCAAATAAAAAAATAATGCTTAAAATATCGACTGTTGGTCTAAGCTAATAAATCGAAAATGACTCCGTTATGCAGGTCGTTCTAAGTAAATTTTACAAATCATCTCATGAAATTTTCAAAACATGTTTCTATTGGTAGTATACCTTTGAACTAGCTCTCATTTGGCTTTGGAATCACTCAAATCAGACGAAAATCAAAGGATTTATTATTAAAACATTGCTGGTTAGTATGGTCGTCCACTATTCTCCCGCAGGCGACAAATAAATTTTTCTTTGTTTATCTTTCCATGGATTTGTTTTACAGAGTAACTAATTGTTATTTTTTTCATATGTCTTGGATTATGAGGACCCGATCACCTCTCTTCTTCCATTATTTCATGTTTTATTGCAGGTAGACACTCGTTTTTTGCAGGTTCCAGGAGAATAAAAGAAGTCAATTTATGAACATTCTTGAAAAAAATGTTAATGAAACAATGGTATTTCATTCAATTCATTACCTAATAGATTCATAATAGAAGAAATGGAAAATTTATTTCCATTTGAAGATTCATGTCACTGTTGTCAAAACATTTTTCCAAGAGATCATTTTTTTTCCATTGACATATTGATATTCCTTTAGGAAATAACATAATAGTGGTTGTAACTTAATTTATTTATTTATTGTTTTTAAATAAAGTGTTGTTTCTTTTCTGATTTCTCTTATGTTTTTTTTTTTTTTTTTGTTTCAGGTGTTGCTTCCTTCAAAGTTGTAGTTTCTATTCCGTTGGCGAATGAACAGCTGATGTTTGGTAGAACGAACAACTCTAATTTATTTTTGGATGTGTTTAATAATTGTTGTTCAATCAATTGAACAGTTGTTGATCAATCAATTGAACAACTCCAATTTCTTTTTTTTTCGTATTTTGTTGTTCAATTGATTGAACGATTTTTGTTCAATCCATTGAACAACACTAATTTATTTTTTCTTCGTATTTTACTGTTCAATCGATTGAACAATTGTTGTTCAATCCATTGAACATCAATGATTTTTTTCGTATTTTGTTGTTAATCGATTGAACGATTGTTGTTCAATCAATTGAACAACACCAATTTTATTTTTGCATGTTTTGTTATTCAATCAATTGAATGACACCAACTTATTTTTGTGTGCATTTTTCTGTTCAATCAATTGAAAACACTTATTTTTGGGTATGTATTGATATTCAATCGATTGAACGATTGTTGTTCAATCAATTGAATGATTGTTGTTCAGTCAATTGAACAACACTTCTTGTGTTTTTTTTTAATTTTATTTTGTTGTTCAATCGATTGAACTATTTTTGTTCAATCAATTGAACAACACTTTCATGCTTTTTCATTTTTGTTGTTCAATCGATTGAACGATTGATGTTCATTAAATTGAAATACACTTTTGCATTTTTTCAATTTTGTTGTTCAATCGATTGAACGATTGTTGTTCAATCAATTGAACAACACTTTTTGCAATTTTGTTGTTCAATCGATTAAACAATTACTATTCAATCAATTGAACAACACTTTTTGAGTGTATGATGTTCAATTGATTGAACGATTGTTGTTTAATCAATTGAACACCCCTGATTTTTCTTTTTGTGTGTTTATTGTTTAAATTGGTAGAATGAATAACTGTGATTTTTCTTTGTTGTTTCATCGTCGGTCATTCTTTTTGCCATTTTTCTTTCTCTTTTATGTTTAAAATAAAAACCATTTGTTTGGATTTGGAATTTGTACCCAAGATAAATTAAAAACAGTAATATTAAACCATTATGACTTGTAACACCTTTGATGGCTATCTTTATTTTGAAACTAACATGGTTCATCTATATAATGACTGGCTGAATATCTTCTCTTTGGACATATCATACAATGATTTATTATCTTAATACCATGATAGTTTATCTTTCACACTTTCAAATGATAAATTCCTTTGATATGATGATATGGGGGTAAAAGTATAATTTTCATTGGCACTTTTTTACTTCTTACAACATTGCTGACTCTTAAGGAGTAAATGAGTCTCCCTCTTTTTACGATAAAAGCATCAAACTATGAAAATATGAAAATATAGAAATATGAAAATGCAACAAACATTATCTTAAAGAGGATAGGGGGTCTCATTACGAGCCAACCTACCATGTTCATAAGGATGTAACAAGTGACATTCCATTATGGCCACCACACCAGGGTAATGGCCTTCTAGATAGGCAAAAATGTCAGAAGGACAGGAGGTCTCATCACAAGCTGGCCTTATCACTTTGTTATATACCGGTGAATGGCACTATGATTATCTGGTTACCATGCCAGCATAGTGGTCTTTTTATAGTAATAAAAAAATAAAACCATCTAAATACTAAATGGAGGATTCTGGCTCATTTTTGGGTTAAAAAACAACCTTGTCGAGATTATGAACGTCTACTAGTAGCAGTGGCTCTACTTGTGGTATAGAAGTACTAAGTTACACTGTCAAATAATCTCTATCCTATTACCCCCTATGGATTCATTTCTAAAGCAGAATTTACCATTTGAAGAGCATTTATAATTCAATTAGCCAAAATGCATGGTAATCTATATTTTTCTATGCATTATATTATTATTGTCCAATCACTCAATACCAATAGTCATTAACATTTATCATCGGTCATGCGTTCGTTGGCTTTCCACCTAAGGTAAATATCTATTTACATAATGATCTTATCTCTATTTTATTCTTTTTATAGGAATTTCAAATCTTTTGATCTGTACTACTCTAATTGCTTTTGTCGTATTTTACAGCGCTTTGATTGATTGTTCGGCTATATTTATGAATCCTCAACGTCCTTTCCCTTTTTCCTATGCTTTATGGTCGTGGACGCCCTTTTCTAATTAGAGGGGGGAAGGTATGAATTATGGGATAGCATGTGTAATAATTACCGAACTCTACCATAACTTGCTGATTTGACAAAATATTTTATTTCATTTATACAACAACAACAAAAAAGATCTGATTGAAATCTTTGCATGCTGCTTATATGTTTCTGTTCAAAACTAAAACTGTGGATTCAAGAAAATTGCGTGCAGAGTAGTGAATTGTTTACAGGAGAACAACAAGTATGGGGGGGACCTCTATTCGTAGTGAGCCCACACTATTGTAACCAACAAAATATTTTTGATCAAATTTGTGCATTAAAAAGATCTGATTTTTGGATCAGATAAGCATTAATATAGTAGAAATCCACTTGCAAAATTTCAGCAAAATCTCGTTTGTAGTTTTTGAGAAAATGGTTAATGAAGTTTGTCATTACTTATATCATATTTTGCTGCAATTTCATATAAATATAGTTGAAATCCAATGTGAAAATTGTTACACCATCAGCATTATTAAAATTGAATATCCATTATTTGAGGAAGAAGTCATCTGTTCCATCAATTTCATGAATTGGGATGAACATTTTTGTATTATAGCTTGATTAATATAGAGGCTTTGGATTGCATGAGGGCATGCAACATATTCAATTTGGGGGTATGTTGGGCCACAATTTTTTCAATATTATTATCACTTTTTAACTTCTATTTCATCAATTTCTACCATTTTTTATCACACCATTTATTATAAATTATCATGTAATTCCATTTTATAATTATTTATGTTCTCATGGATAAACATTAATTCTTCTCCTTTACTTTTAATAAATTGATGATTATTATGCGTTACTTTATCAATGATGGTTTATTAATGAATTCGTTATAACATCACTCACGATTTTAGCCTCCAAGATCTTTTCCATATTACAAATATGATTTCCAATTCATAATCAAATATTCCAGCTCAGAAATTCGCTAGAATAAGAAGTGACAGTTTTGCATTAGACGTTTCAGAAAAATAAAGGAGAATCTAGAAAATCTGAAACATGGATTTTGTCCAGAATGGACTGAATTAGTTTTTTTATTAGCAGTTTTCCAAAATTTGGTCTTTATTAAGAGAAACAAAATGTTATTCGAAGACGGTTTTCTAAGATTTGTTGTTGCGACCGTTTTCCAAATTCTTCCAATTGCAACACCAAATTCAACTTGTTCCTGTTGAATGTTGATGGAAATATCTTTCAGATATGATATTGCTAATCAATTTGTTTTGTACAATCCAAATTTGTAATGGAAATCATTTTGTAATCAACTTTGTTGTAACTTTCCTTTGCTATCTGTGTATTTAAATGAAAACAAACATCGAAGAGGAGGGGAGGATAATGAGAGGGATAATTGGGAGATAATGAGGAGATAGGAGATAGACAATTATTAGATAGGATGTAGGAGAAGAGATAAGAGATGGGAGATGGGAGATGAACAATTATTGAATTTGAGGAAAAGTTAAGAGCTTCATTATGCTGTAATCATTTCTCTCATATATTTTAATAAAGGAAGCTATCCATTGAGTTCTACATCTGTTACTTGTAATATGATTTGAATTATTTCTCAAGGAAGAACTGAGTCTTGGGCAGCTGGGCCCACTACCTTGGACGAGGCACTACCTTGAACATGTAAATTAGTATAGCTATGTGTTTGTTTATTTGAATTTCAATTGCCATTCCTTAAAGTAGATTTCCTTTCTTTTAACTAATTTGTTGTTTGCTACATTTTCCAGATTTGTTATTTCAGCCAATTTCTAGATTTCATTTGATTTACTTCTCTAGATTAGCATTTGAATTATGTTGAGTGCAATAGATCAAATTTATAATTAAGAAAAGTGTGGTTTAATTTTTCAGTGATTCAAGTTGTGTGATTAGCATAATTATTGTTCCTCTTATTTACTTTCTACTTTTTAAATTAGTATTGTTATTAAAGTATTACATTTTATTTCTTGTTGAATGAGCTTGATAGTATAGAACACAATCATATAGAACCAGTGTCAGTTGTTGGTATTAGTATGCGTATATTCTTTTGATTGCCTTGAAATAAAAAGACGCTCCTCAAATTGATAATTAATGTTCAAATGATTAGTTGTTTTTATTAAGCAATTAATTTTACCCGAAAAATCTCCCCAGTAATGGCACCAAAATGTTGGGTACTAAGTTGCTACTAAATAATCAAATTAATCCTCTGTCCATTAATTTATCAACCTAGGATTCGTATTTTTGTTACAAGGTTGTCGGCACAGTCTATGCAGGGATAGTGCTTTAAATTACTGTGGCATATGTAAGACTAATATAAAGAAAAGGTTATGAAGGAATACTTTCAGAAAATGCTAGGTCTTATCAAGCTATAAATAGGAATAAATCACTATGCAAAAATCATAGAACTGTTTAGCTATTTCTTTGGAAAATGATATTAAATTCCACCAAACCAATAATCCTCATTACAATGTGAAATTTCATAATAATCTATAACACTCTTCAAAGGAAATTCACTCTTAATCACTAATTACTATAATCACTCATAAATTCTAACAGTAAAGTGTGGTAATGGAAATTCACTGAGTTACAAAGTAAATCTGAAAATCCACACAACTGAATAATAAAATCTGAGAATTCATCCAACAAAATAGTAAATCTAAGCATCCACACAACTGAATCGTAAGTCTGAAGATTCACACAACTGAATAGTAAATCTAAGAATTCACCCAGGGAACAACAATTCATTCAAGTGAAAAGTAATAAAAGGTAATAATACAAGGAAGACAGTGATCGTTCTAGTGACTAGGCCCATGGTCTCAAGAACTAACTATCTTAGATAAAATTCAATATACTAGATTAAAGTTGAACCATCTGAACTTTCATTGATATCAAAACGAATTGAAAAAAGGTCTATAAAACTTTAAGGATGTTTTTTTGTTCAATCACCTTTTACAGTCGATGAGAATAATCAAAATCATCCCTAGTTTACTGAAGTTTAATTGCATTTATATATTATAATGTATTTCTAATCTTGGAATAGTAAATCTATCCTAAGAATCGGAAGATTCTCAAGATTTCTTATTTAAATTATAAAATCTCTGAGATAACAGATTGTATCCTTTCCTCGATTGTCCCATGCACATAGGTGTGAATCCTTAATCAACATGCCACGATTAGCCCAACGGTTCTTCCATAACTTGGTTCCTCTTCAGCCATTTGAGGGAACAATAATCATCCATCAAATCTCTTGTACATAAATTAACCCAATTTGTGAATTTATGATATCTTAAGTATTCAAATTAACTCATTAACAAGGTAGAATGCTAAGATGTTATTAACTACTGTCTAGAGCTTCTATCTTTCAAATGATTATAAACTGAGCTTAAAGAACTTGAAAAACAAATCATTAACTGAAGAAACAAATGGAAGAAGCATACCAATTCGACGACCCAAAAATTATATTGAAAGTTATATCATCTTGCACCTCTAATACCTTATATCCACGATATCTTCTTCTTCTGATATTTCTATCAGAACTTTTCTATTAAAGCATTTTCCATCAGAATTATTTCATTGAAACCCTTAATATCAAACCCTAACATAATTCTCTCGATATGCCTTGTGCCTTTTTCATCAGGTTTTTCATCTAATATCCTTCATGACCATTATTATGTCAGAACCTTTCACATCAAAAGTTTAGTTTTTCGTGACTCTTTAACATAATTCCTCTGATATATTTCTCTGATATAATTCCCCTAATAAGATGACATGATAATCCCACGTGATTACTCACTTGCGCACTTAATGTTTGGTAATGTGGATTTATGGTTCTCGAAATTATAAATGCCTTCATTCATTTCGCCTCGATATTGTGAAGATTTGCTTAAAAGGAAAATACCGCTACGGTAAATTGCATTATTTGTGCTAAGGCCTTGCTAAAGAGAAATAAATCGACTCATCTCTATGTTTTCTATGCATGAAAGCTCTGATTCCCGTAATAACAAAGGGATGTCGAAGGCAAGAAATGATAAGAAGAAAACTGCAACACAACAACAATCTACCACTCCTTTAACTGAAACTATTGAAGAAAAGAATGTTATGTCAGGACTATTTTCCGATACAATTTTTACTAAAGATTCTTGGAATTCTTCATGGGAAGAAATGTACAAATTATTTGAAGATGAAGGACCAAAGGTTACTCATAAAATAGTGGTCGCTAATGATTCTACCCCAGTTTCAAATACAAATTTCAGTGATGCAGATAATTCTTTTCTACACAAAATTGCATCCAAACCGAGACTTATTCCCTATACCGATATGGTTCGGTGGGTCATGGATAATCTAACTATTTTTGATCGGCATATTATTAAAAACAAGCACACATCCATTGGGTATTTTTCCAATGAGAATTTGTGAAGAATGTATCATCTTCCTAAACCACAATGTAAATATGACAAGGAATACATTGAGGCATTTCTTAATGAGCATGGACATGCATCGAAGCCAATAAGAGGTTGGAGAAAGGATTCAAACAAACACAAAAGAGAAGATATTGGCAAGTATGTTGTAGACTCTCTCGCTGGTCCTTATTCTCAAATTGTTGCTATGATGTGTAGGCTTCATGCACTCCCTAATGTGCAAAAATTACTTGACCAATGGGTACCTCTAATAAATGGAGCTTTAGAAGGGTTTAGATTTGATTGGGCGACTATACTTTTAGAAAATTTAGCTACCCATATTTTAGCCTTAGGAATAAATGCATAGTTTCTGAAAATATAATCTCTCCTTTCTATATGAGTGCCTATATCATGGGTGCTTTATGTTTTTCTATGGACTTTTCATCTATGGGATGGAAGTGGACTCTTCAAGACCAAACTCCCATTCATATTTATCATGATATTTTATGGGACTCCAAATATCATCAGCATTTCTATAAAATATGCCACAAGGTCATATTACCAACCTTTCAGGTTATCTTTGATAAAAATTCACCTTGTATGTCTCCAGAAGCTGAATTTGGTCTTCTCTGAGTAGGGAATTGGTTTGTTGAAAAATCATTTACATATATCAGGGTATATGGAAGTCTATAAAATACTCATGTTTTACCATTATTCATCCAGATAAACTTTTGACTAGGAATAAAACTGTGGGTAATGATATTTCCAAAGT
The DNA here is from genome assembly GCA_000404065.3 of Pinus taeda. Lineage (NCBI taxonomy): Eukaryota > Viridiplantae > Streptophyta > Pinopsida > Pinales > Pinaceae > Pinus > Pinus taeda. The sequence continues at coordinate 6,501 of APFE030293662.1, read as the reverse complement.
ATTGAAGGAATCCAACAAAAACATATGGCCTTATTTCCCAACTCAATTTCATATATTTTCTTTAGATAATTATAATCATGCACAAACTGAAATAAAGGTTATTCAAGATCTTGGTTTTCCTACCATACCTAATAGAAAATATGATCCCCACCAAGTGGTTAAAAACATCACAGCAACATCAAGTATTAGATAGTTCGTTCACAACCCAGATAAATTTGATAATTTATTTGAAAGGGCTTATTCGTATTCAATGGTAGCACAAAGATTAGAACAACAATTGACCCATCAAGAAATGAATCAGTTTACGCAATACAGGGCCTCTAGGCTAGTGAAACTTCCTATGGATTTATTGCAAGTTCCTCAAGAGAAGAATGTTCATGATAATGTTGAAACTATTTGATCTACGCAATCATTTGATCCTTCTCAACCAAAAGTAGCAGTTTCATCTTCTTCTTCTCAGGTAGAAGGATTTGTGCTTGATGTTAGGTTATAAGAAATTTTGGAAGAATATAATCAAGCTCTATATTCCAAGACTGATGAGCCTTAGACTGCTAAGACTCATCAACAAATGAAGGTTCGGGACATTCTAAACAATCTTGAACAGACTCTAATAATAATGAAGGTTCCTGAGAATCCTTTGGATGATAAATATGTAGAAATTATTCCAACATTTTCTTCTTCTGAAGTTTTTTAAGGATTGAGAAGATTCCTCCACTGGACATTTTCTGCAGCCATCAACACAAAGATAGAGTAAAGGGGGAGAGAAAGAATAGAAAGCTCGACCAGTACCAAGCATTAGTTCCTGGTAATGCATCTTTTGAAGTGTTATGGAAAGGCTCCACAACAACTCCTATAGAGGAATTGAGTAGGCTTACTCAATTTACGAGTGCTTATGCCTTAGCCACAGATGTTCAGTAACTGCTTAAGGAGAAAGAGGAAAAAATTTCATTATTAGAACAAAGTATTGAAATGGAAAAGAAGAAGATAACAAAGCACTAGTAGGCACAGTTGACAGAGCTTTAGCATAGATTTGACTCTCTCAAAGTCCTGTATGATATTGATACACAAGCAAAAGATACATAGATTCAAGAGCTGCAGAGAAAGATTGAACATTTGAGTGTCAATCTAGAGTTGACTAAAATCAAGAAAGAGGCTAAAGAGTCAAACACTCTTCTTTCCCAATAAGAGATAGTCTTTTGCAAAAAATTGGCTATTATTCATGATCAGTGCAAGACAAATGCCTCTCTAGTAGATCAGTTATCAGATATTAAAAAAACAAAACTTTGAAGATATAGAGGAGAAAATTTCTAGTTTCTTAACCTAGCAGGAAAGTGCAGAAGGAAGATCAACCAATCTTCCTAAGAGAGTGGGATATTTTCATTAAGCAAGCAAAAGCAACAATTTATTAGGCACAGGACATTTCAAACAATGTCATCAAGGCGGTTAGTGATAATTTGCTTCAATCAAATATCATTCTGAGTTGTCCCAACAGAACTTTACCAGATATCAAACTGATGACTAAGACGTGGCAAGAATATTCCAAGAATAGGGTTGTGTTTATTGATCAACTGACCAAGACTAACTTAGAGAGTCATTATAATTCTTGGTAAAACAATACAGTCAGTGGCTAATGCTTCAATTCCTAACAAATACTGCTACACAAATGCTGTCGTCATTGAGAGATGCGATATTCATGAGCCAGATGCGGATTCCACCAAAGTCTCCACCTGAATTGAAAATTTTCATTGATATCTATGAGTTGCAACAACACATTGGATGACAGTCTTCCTCCCAAGCATAGGGAATTTGTTGTAATTGATTCCAAATATCTTCCTTTTAGTTATGTCTGTTTAAGACCGCTTATAGTTGTTATTACATTTTCTATTTTTATCTTTTGTTAAGAAACTATAAATTCCCTCTCTCATATAGAGAGGGGGTTCTTAACTTTTGTAAGAGAAAGCTTAATATGCACTACTGTAATTAAGGTTTTTCTTAATATCAAGTTGAACCATTATCTTCCTATGATGAGTATATTCATGATATATCGGGTACTATTATCCTTTGTTTTTTTATTTTCTTAGAGTAGAATGGAATTCTGTTTTTGTTCACCATATATGTTTTAAAGAAATCTTTCATTATCACTATTGATGTGTCCAATTGAAATTATAAATTATATGTGAACAACGAGATCTCAGTATATGTGGCGATTTAACCAACTAATTTAATTAACTATTTAATTATATTGGTTATCTGTCTTTAGGTTAACTTCATAATTACATGATGATCTATATTGTTATGATAATTATGAAATATTTTATACCATCAGCTTACCCACGATAAATAGTAATATATTAATCTTTATTTTAGTTTCTAGCCATATTAGAGCATTATATATTTATTTACTCCATTTCATATAGTTTTATAGAAAGGGAAATTGGTCCCATAATTCCATTCAGAGCCATCATCCCAAACCAAAAAGGATATGTTCTAAGGTCCCAACCGGGTGGTTTCCCCCAATGTAGATGCAGTCATTCAGGACCATCAACATTTTTGGCGCTAGAAGGAGGGTCATCAAACTATGAATGGAAACAAAGTCTCATACTAAAACTCTAAGAGTCAATCCCCCTCAAAGTATCCATCAACTTCAAGATTTCATTCTAAATCTCCTAGTTCTAGATCTGAAGTTGTTGAACCAGCCACTAAATCTCCTAGCTCACTTTGAAAACCAATTAGTCAAACTTCTACAGAATCTCCTGAAGTGTAGGCTTTGATTTAGAGATTGGAATGAATTTCAATTTCGGTAGAAAAAGCTACTCAGACCGATTTATATGAAGGAAGTGTCACTTCATCTCTTCTATATTGTAGAGTTTTAACTAGATCTTAGAGAGAGAAACTCAAAATCAAGCCTTTTGAATTTCCAATGCACACTCATAGGAAAAATAAAAATATTCCAAATATTGAATCTTCAGCGAGTGGGATTATATCATATTCCCCACCTCATACTCATTTTTTCAATCTCGCTTGTTCTCACTCTCCTTTGCCTTCTTCCTATCATCATTTATCTCCTTCTTCCATTCACATTACTCTTCCACATTCGACTAGTGCTATTGTAATCAATAGTACTACAAGGGAAACCTCTTCAACTGTCAAATCTCCCACATCCTCTTCATCAACTACAACTTCTTCTGCTCCTAATAATCCAATAATGGAAAACAGGCCGTGGAATAACCCAAGGGAAGTTTCAATGGCACTGCATTTACATCCTCCCCCTAAAGACCCAAAAACATGGCTACCTAAATATAATCTAGATGATGGTTTACCTACAGAGGAACACCTTCATAATTTTATGATGGCAATCAATCTCAATGGGGTTCCGAAGGAAGATATAGTTTGTAGACTATTCCCTTATACATTTGAAGGATCTGCAAGGTCTTGGTATTTCTCTTTACTAGCTAGATCAATCACAAGTTGGGATACATTTGAAGAACATTTCTTGTTAAAATTCGGGGATGATCGAACAACAACTACCTTAATCAATGATTTATCAAATCTCAAAGCTAACCCAAATGATAAAATCAAAGGCTTTAATTCAAGATTCAACGAACTATTAAATAAAATCCTAGATACCTCCATACGTAGCATTTATGTACAAATTGAATGTTATATTAATGCCTGTTATGAAACCAACTCAAGAAAAGATAGATCAACGCCTTAGAATTCAGCCTCTTCGAGGGGGAAACCTCCTTTACATTACATAAATGAACAATTCTTGGATGATACAAATGACAAAACCTCCTTTCTATATATAGGAGTCTAAGGAGTCACAATATAACCCAGCCGACCTAACAATAATAATATAAAGCCACAAAAATAACAATAGAGGGATCTATGGGGACAATAATAAAAAAATGGAGACAATAGGGGCACAAAATATTAATAAGGGATACAACTACAATAGTAATGGGGTAATCACTAGTATTATAAGGACTCAACATGCCCCTCTCCTTCAAAAAAGTGTTTTCCTCAACGCTTGAGTAGTTCTGGATGATTCTGTATAAAATTCTCATCCTCCCATGTGGAATCTTCAGTGGATAAGTTCTTCCACTTGATGAGATACTCCGAAATTGATGGATTTCATAGCTTTCGAGTTCTTGTTTCTGTGACTGCTTCTAGTTCCAATATAATTTTTCCTTCCTCATCAAGTTCTACCAATATTGTTTGAACTGGGAGCTTGTCACCTATAACCTTCTTTAAACATGAAACATGGAAAACTGGGTGCACTCGAGAAGCTGCAGGAAGCTCCAATTTGTATGCCATAGTACCAATGTTTTGCAACAGCTTGTACGGACCATAAATACTTTGGTGATAATTTATTATCCTTCTTAGCTTGCTTAGGGACATTTGCTTATATGGTTGTAGCCGTAGGAATACCCAATCACCTACATCAAAACTTCTTTCACTGCGATGTTGATCTGCCTGTTGTTTCATTCTATTCTGTGCCAACACAAGGTTATCCTTTAATAGTTGGAGGACTTGTTGTTGATGTTCGATGTGATGTTCCACTGCTTGAACCTTAGAATTTTCTCTTAAATATGATGTGATGGATGGTGGCTGATACCCATAAAGTGCCATAAATGGGGTCATTTTTGTTGCTATATGGAAGGAGGTGTTATACCACCATTCAGCTAGAGGCAACCATTTGACCCATTGTGTCTGTTTATCAGATACAAAGCAACGAAGATATCCTTCCAAACATTGTTTACTATCTCAGTTTGCCCATCAGATTGAGGATGATAAGATGAGCTATGAGCTAACTGTGTACCAAGACAAGAAAATAATTCTGTCCAAAAATTTCCAGTGAAAATGGGATCTCTGTCACCTACAATAATCTTTGGATTTCCATGTAGCTTTTGAATTGTTTCCATAAATGCAGTAGAAACTGTACTGGCTTAAATGGATGTGATAATGCACAAAAGTGTGCATACTTGGTAAGTCTGTCAACTACCACCATGATGACACTCTTTCCCTCAGACTTGGGTAAACCTGTGATAAAATCCATTGAAACCTCCTCCCAACGTTGGCTTGGAATGGATAAAGGTTGTAATAGACCCGGGGTCTTAATTGTTTCAACTTTATTTTGTTGGCAAACCAAACATTCCACCACAAAATTTTGAATATCCGATTTAAGGCCATCCCAAAAAAATTCCTTCTTAACCCTGTGGTAAGCTGTTAAAAATCCAGAGTGCCCTCCTAAGGGAGAAGTGTACAATTCCATAGAATATTTTGTTTTAGCTGGGAATTCTTACAGAGGTATAAGCGATCTTTGTACCATAACGAATCATTTTGCCAGCCAAATGTATCATACGTACTGGAATCTTGTTATAACTTTCGAATAAGTGCCCACACTTCTTCGTCATTCTTCCATTCCTCCCTTGCTTCGTTTATCCAATCTGGTTGGATAATAGAAATGGCGCACAACAAAGCTTCCACATCCTCATCCTTTCTTGAGAGTGCATCTGCCACCACATTTTGCTTCCCTTTTTTGTAGATGATTTCAAAGTCATAACCCAACATCTTTGTGACCCACTTTTGTTGCTCTTCAGAGGATAATCTTTGTCTAAAAAGTATTTAAGGCTATCATGATCCGTTTTTACCTTGAAGTGTCTTCCCATTAGGTAGGGTCACAATTTCTTAAGTGCATGGAGTATTGCCAACATTTCCTTCTCATAAATAGCTTTGTGTAAAAATTTCCCTTGATTGGATGACTTTCAAAAGCAATGGGTCTTTCATCTTGCATTAAAACAACACCAATTCCCTTTCCTGAAGCATCACATTCCACAATAAAGGTTTTTTTGAACTTCGATGTAGCTAAGACCGATGCCTGGCACATTGCCTCTTTAAGATGTTCGAAGGCCTTTGTTGCTTCTGGAGTCCATGAAAATGCATCTTTCTTCCATAATGTTGTTAGAGGTGCTGCTATTCTCCCATAATTCTTAACAAACTTGCAATAATACCCTATCAACCTGAGAAATCCTCGCAAAATGCTTTATGGATGTGGGGATTTTCCATTCCTTAATGGCTTTTAATTTTGTTAGGTCTACCTAAATCCTTCATGAGATAACAATACATGACCCAGATATTCCACCTCTTGGACTCCAAAGAAGCATTTGGATCTTTTTGCATAGAATTGTTTCTCCTCCAATAGTTTGTAGCACCCTGTCAACATGTTCAACATGATCCTTCCAAGACTTGTTGTAGATTAGTATATCATCAAAAAATACTAACACAAATTTTCTAAGGAATGGTTGAAAATTGAATTCATCAAACCTTGAAATGTTGAAGGTGCATTGGTAAGGCCAAAAGGCATGACCAAAAATTCATAATGACCCTCATGAGTTCTAAATTCTATTTTTGGAATGTCTTTAGTCTTCATTCTAATTTGATGATATCCTGAACGAAGATCCAACTTGGTGAGGTAAATTGATCCATGCAATTCATCCA
>APFE030293660.1:20327-34023 GCA_000404065.3 Pinus taeda | reverse complement strand
GTTGTTTAGGGCCTCAAAACGGCTCCGGAAGTTCAGGACCCGAAAAAAACTGCTAAAAATAGTAAATTGCGCTACGGAAACTGAAAAACTGAAAGAGACAGTTGCGGGGGTCCAAATGGGATAGGTGGGTGGCCACCAACATCCACCTGGATCAAGAAACATACATGGATGATTTTACTCCTTATGGCTCTGACTTTTAGGAAGCTTTGTCTAACCTAGGAAACATTCTAGATAAGTGTATTGAGATGAACCTGTCCCTTAGTCTGGAAAAATGTGAATTTTCAATGACTGAAGGGACCATGCTAGGTCATGCAATATCTCAACAAGGAATTTAGGTGGACCCTAACAAAATTGCCATCATCCAAAGGGTCCCACCTCCTCAAAAGGTGAGAGATGTCAGAAGCTTCCTAGGCTTAACTCGATATTACAAGAGATTCATTAAAGACTTTAGCAAGTTAGCCTCTCCTTTGTTTGGCCTCCTAGGAAAAGATGTTGAGTTCATATTGTTTAAAAGCTATCAAGAAGCCCTAGATACCTTGAAGAGAAAGTTAGTGACTGTCTCAATTCTCAGAGGCCCAAACTGGGCCCTACCCTTTCACATTCACGGAGATGCCTCAAACAAAGCAATAGGAGCAACCTTAGGATAAATTGATGAAAAGTTACCTTATGCCATATAATTTATAAGCAAAAACTTGTCAAATGCATAGTTAAACTATATAGTGACCGAGAAGGAACTCCTAGCTATCATGCATTCCTTAAAAAAATTCAGACATTATATCACAGGCTATCAAAACTTTGTGCACACTGATCATGTTGCAATTAGATATTTAATGAACAATCCAAATGTAAATGCTCACATTATTAGATGGTTACTTTTACTGTAGCAGTTTGGTTTGACCATTATTGATAAGCCTGGTAAAGAGAATGTTGTTGCAAACTACTTGGTTTCAACACAGTTCCCACCACACATATCCTCAAAAGAGAAGAGCAAGATAGTAAGGAAAAGCACCCCTTTCACCTGGATTGGAGGCAATTTCTTCAAACTTGTCCCAGATCAGATATTGAGAAGATGTGTCAGGGAGGAGGAAGTCTTTGACATCCTCCTGAACTGTCATGATGGGCCTTGTGGAGGTCCTTTTGCAGCAAAAAGAACTGCCTTCAAGATATTGCAAGCAGGCTACTACTAGCCCACTCTTCATTAGGATGTGAGGAGATACACGAGCCAGTGTGATAAGTGTCAGAGGATGTGGAAACCCACTCCAAACGATGAATTTCCCATGAAACCTCAAGTGACATTTGAGCCATTTGAGAAGTGGGGCATGCACTTTGTGGGACCTATCAACCCCCCTCAAAAGTAGAAGTAGTAGATCATTGTGTGCACTGACTACCTAACAAAGTAGGTAGAAAGAAAAGCAATCAAAGTAGCGATAGATGAAAAAGTAGCTGAGTTTTTGAGGGAAAACATATTCTACAAGTTCAGGTATCCAAGAGAGTTGGTCACAGATCAAGGCAGTCAGTTCACTTCCAACCTGATTGAATACCTTCTCACACATCATAAGATCAAGCACAAGAATTCAACCCCTTACCATCCACAAGCCAATAGGCAAGTGGAGGTCACTAACAGAGCATTGGAATGGATCCTAACCAAGATAGTGAGCGGCAATAGAAAAGACTGGGCAAACAGATTAGTTGAGGCCACTTGGGCCTACAACACAACATGGAAGACCACCACCGGTTTCACACCCTATGAACTGGTCTATGGGAAGAAGGATTTGCTATCAATAGTGTTTGAATTCAATACCCTAAGGAGGGTAGCTCATCTCGACCTAGACCTCAGCCATGCAAAGAAAGAGAGATTACTTCAGCTCAATGGATTGGATGAATACAAAATGCAAGCCCTTCTCCATATAGAGGTAGTTCAGCTTCAGAGAAAGATATGGCATGAAAAAAATATCAGGGAGAAGTAATTCCAAGAGGGATATTGGGAACTACTCTATGATTCAAGATACAAGGATTTCAAAGGCAAGCTGAGGACAAAATGACTGGGACCCTACACTATGGAGAAATGTTATGACAATGGTTTAGTTCTGATTAGAATCATTGATGATGAAGCCATCCCAAAGCTTGTCAATGGACATCTGTTGAAATTCTACAAGAAACCCCTCTCCAAGTGAGAGTTTGTTGAAGATTTGAATAAAACAATGATGCTAGTGGAGCATGTCTTAGCTTCCACTTCACCCACTCACTCGAGAAAGAAGAGAAAAAAAAGGACTCAAGTGAAAACCTCCATGAGGTGCTTGAGTCCCATCATTGGGTTGAAAACCTCTTCTGAGGTGGCCCAATGATGTCAAAAAAGAGGGGAAAATAATAAGATCCCTGGGTGAAAACCTCCCTTGGAGGCACCCAGGGCAAGCAATTAAGGTGAAAACCTCTCTAGGTGCCCTAGTCGTTGTCAAAAAAGAGAGAGAGAGAGAGAAAATTAATTTTTATTATATTACAGGTTTGCAGGAGGACTATAGGGAGCAAAAGAAGGTACTAAGGGGACCCTGACGTTCATACCAACATCCATTTCATCTTCTCAACACCTTCCTCCATCATTTTTGGCATCTCTTTCACCCCGCTGTACCTCTTCTTCCAAAACTGTGTTTTCTACAGGAGGCTCTGTATTTTCTACAGGAGGTTCCTGTAGGAATTACATAGAGAAAAACGTGTCTACAGGAGGTAGTTTGAGGGACAAGGAAAGCTTCATGAGGAACCTATAATCCCTCTTACCATCTTCAAACCTCCTTGACATCATTTCCAAGCCTACATCACACTCCAGGTATCATTATTATTTTTTTCCTTTCCAAGAAAAAACACATAAAAACAGTTTTTCAGTTTTGAAAAAAAAAAACAAAAATAAAAGCAGGAAAAGGCACCATTAACTTTACCTGAAGCTTACCTACTATCCCTCCATCATTCATCTCCACCTCTGGCATCATTCTTGAGCTCCAAGCATAGGGAAATAGTTGAAGTTTCAAGGGGAGAAGCAGTTACAGGAGCTCCTGTAGCAGCTAATCCCATAGAAGTCCAACACTAGCAGTAAGGGATAGGACATCTGAAGGTTGAAAAGGCACATGCAGCTCAGCTACAGCAAAAGAAGAACTTGAAAAGGCACACAACAACACATCAGCAAGCAAAGACAACATGCATGAAGGAAAACGAAAGCATGCAACAAAGAAAGCAACAACACCTCATAGTCGATGGCAACAAATACAATTGGATTACAGGTAAGTAGCTAAGTCACTCCTCTATCTGTATTTGTGTAATTAGGAATCATATGAAGCCAATGAGATGGTTGAAATAGAAAGAGGGAAAGGTGTCCAGTTAACCTGGCCACCTTCATTTAGTTGACTCCACTTAACCGAGATATCACCCACACGTGCGCAAAGTCAACTCAAGAAAAAGATGTGAAGGACGAGTACTAGGAGGAAGAGTTAACTACGATGCAGTAATGAGGGGATGATTATGAGGGAGGTCATGATGACCAAGTAGGTGGGGACCAACGGTCCTAATTTAGGCAACATACACCTTGCCAGCTCAACACTCATAACCAAAAACAACCATAAAGGGTAATGAGCACTCCTGCCCGCACATTCTCACCACCTTTTCTTCAGTTTCTCCTCGTAATTCAGCCACACAATAGTCTTATTATGCCCGCACATCCTTGTATCCACCATCCTCAATCAATTTTCTTCAAATTTTTTCTCTCGGCATCTTCTACAAGAGTCCTACAGGTTTTCTACAGGAGAACCTATAGGAAATCTACAAGATGGATAGTGGGCTTCTACAGGAGGGGTAGTGAGTCATTTTGAAGGGAGGAAACGTGATTTTGGCACGAATTTTGGTCTGAAGAATTCATGAATTACCTCTATTGAATATCAAAGTTTGAAAGATTTGGTCTCAAATTAAAGATCAAATGAGTCTTTAAGAGGGTAGAAATACATCAAAAAAAAAAAAAAAACCTGTTTTTTAAAAAAGAATAAAGAAAAAAACACAGTCCCCTCTGTTTTTCTATTTCACTCAAAATTATCCATCTCCACCTACATATATGGTTTTTCAAAAGAAGTACAGGTAGCATGATAAGGGGGTTATGAGAAAAGAGCCCACTAACTCCACTAGACTCCATCCACATTCTCAAGTGGTGGAAATATTTACAAGGGCAAACTGGATGAATTTCTTTGAGAAGTTTAGAGGGTTTGATGATGAGATTGCCCATGAATTTTCTCTCTCTGGTCTCTCACATAAGAACTCATGCTACTGTAACCATAGAGGTCTCTCCATTGAAATAACCCCTGAATTCATCAGTAGGGTCACTACCCTTCCTCTTGGGCTGCCTTGGAGTAAAGATGAGAAAACAATTGGCCAGGCTACCAAGAGGAAATTTTTCCAAGATAATGAAACCCCTATTGAAGACAAAAATGGAATTAGGAGGGCTAGTGTACCATATCCCTAGGATGAGGTTAGCTACCAAGTGATCAAATACATTTCTTGTGAGGGGAGGCATAGCATTGTTTATGGATATCATTTCAGAATCCTCCAAGAATTGAGATATGTCATGGATACCCCAACACATCAAAAGCTCAGTATCTGTTACTTTCTCATTCAGTCCCTCATTGACTCCAGCACCAAGGTAAAAGAAGGAAATTCATAGCGGCTAGCTCACCATGGCCTAATCAAGATCCTAGTAGAAGAAGACCTCCATACCCTTACAATCCTTATAGCATGGGAAGCTTTCAGAAATATGACAGTTGAGGATGACATCAAGGCATTAACCTATGATGTCAGTCCTGCTGTCAATGAGGAGGGAGAACAACAAGGAGGAGAAGATGAAGCTAGTGGTGACATAGCAGAGTAAGAGAGGAAGGAGGAAAGAAAGAAATAGAGGAGGGGATAGTTGAAGAGACAGAACAGGAAGTAGAAAAAGAGATAGGGTAGGAGGAGGAAAAAGAAACAAAAGAGGGAGAAAAGAAGGCAGAGAGGGTAAAGCAAAGAGAAGAGTCCCTTGAAACTTTGGAAAGAGAATTAGCATCTGCCCACACGGCCCTCAGTACACCAATTAGGTAGAAGCAGAAGAGGAAAAGAAAAACCTCCATGTATTTCAAGGCAAGGAAGAGTACTAGAATTAAAATAGGAAAACCTCAGCCCGCATCAAAGACTCCCATTAACATTGGAGATTAACCATTTGCCAAGGTGAAAGAATATACTTCCAAGACACCCATCACCTATGAAAGGAAGACTACAAGATCTTCTACATGGAAAGGAAAGGCAATTCTACTGGACCCCAAACCAGACCTACAGGAGGCTAAAACAGTCCTACAAGAGATATTGTCCAAACTTCAGGAGACACAAAAACTTGAGGAAAAGATAGGACGACAGTCAGAGGTGAAAAAGGAAGCACAAGAGCTATAAGAACCTGACCCCTAACCTAATATTGACTCCTATTATAGACTACTTGAGGGAGGCAAGATAATCCCATAGAAATTTGCAATTCCACTGTTTTTTGAATTGGAAAAAGAGAGAGTGAGAATGCATAGGTGAATGCAAATAGTGTTAGGCCCCTATACTACTAGTGTAACCCCTTATTGTTATTAGTACAACCCCCTTATTATATTGATGTACCCATGTAGTGCCCATATTGTTACTATTGTGCCCATAGAAGCCCACTATTGTTATTATTATGCCATTACATTATTATTGTTATGTCGACTCTGATTATATTATGACCCATTAGACTACTATATATAGAAAGGAGGTATTTTCATTTGTATCATCCAAGAATTGTTCATTTATGTAGTGTAAAGGAGGTTTCCCCCTTGAAGAGGCTGAATTCTAAGGTGTTGATCTATCTTTTGTATCTTTTCTTGAACTGGTTTCGTAACATTTGGTATCATAGCTTTGGATTCTAGGGTTTCGCTGCTCCAAACAGGTCATCGTGGAATTTTCACTATAACGTTTTTTTTACGATGTTTCATAAGCTAAAAAAAATACCCATTTTAGAAGAAATTGCGCTAAATCTTGGATCCAAAGTTTAGAGATTTTTACGCTATATTTACAGAGATATGATTTGAGGAAGTTGGCCTTTTTGCAGACACTTGAATTACATTCCAAACAGGTGACCTGGGGAAAATCACCATAACATTCTCTTTGAGCATTGGATTGAAATTTCGTAAGAAGGTACAGAAAGAGGACGGACTGTAGTTTCTTGTATATATTTTTCAGAGCCAAAGGTCGAAACAGTGACTCATGACACATCGTACAAGTTCGCTCTACTGAACTAGTCTATAATCAGGTCACTGTGGGAGATTTTGCATAACTCTTCCTTGGAGAATCCAATTCGGATAAGACTGGTGGAATTAGAAAGAGGATGCAGAGGGCTACTACAGATCACAATTTCAGAACTTAAAGATCCGAAAGTACAGAGTTACAATCGTTTCAAGATTGAGCTCCTAAAATCAAGAAAAAGGAAGATGAGGAAGTTCGATGGCAAGGATCCGGTAAATTGGATACTTCAAATGGAGCAATAATTTGATCTACATGGTGTACCACTGTTACAAAAGGTATGTATTGCATCTTTATATTTAGAACCAGATCAATTTTCATAGAGGAAATGATAACACATTATGAGGATCGAAACAACAACACCTTCTTTAGAGCAACACCACAACAATTGGAAAGAGTAAAAGGGCTTTGTGACATAGTGCAAAGCAAAATTATGGAAACCAGGAAGCATAACCCTCACAACTATAAAGATGGAGGTGTTGTTTCTCCTAGCCTTCCACAACCTACAAGGGTTACACCACAACAATTGGAAGAAAAAAGAGAAAAAGGGCTTCGTTACAATTGTGATAGAAAATGCACTAAAGGTCGTAAGTGTGCTGAGAAGAAATTATTTTACATAGAGTATGAAGAGGAAGAAGAAAAGGATCAAGAAACATCAAAAGAAGAGGATATACGCTAGGACGCCACCCCAGAGAAAGAAGAAATGAATCAGACCATATCTTGTAATTCATTGGTCGAAATTACCACTCAAACTATCAAGGTAGAAGGACATATCAAGAAGTGAAAGATCACATCGAGCATCAAGAAATGAATCTGACCATATCTTGTAAAGGATTGGAAGAAATTACCACTCCTAAAACTCTAGAGATAGAAGGACATATCAAGAAGAAAAAGGTTCAAGCAGTGAAAGATCACATCGAGCATCAACAACAAGTTCTTTAACTTTTAAAGGATAATGCCACTTCGGTGAAAAATCAAATGAAACAATAGGTAGATCAACATCGTAGTGAAAAATGTTTTGATGTAGGTGATTGGTTATTTTTACTACTACATCTCAAGCAATCTATTTACGAGAAGGAAATGTTGGCAATACTACATGCACTTAAAAAATGGCGACCTTACCGAATGGGAAGACTCTTCAAGGATGAGGAAGTGGAAGCACTGTTTTGTGCTATTTCTATTATCCAACCAGATTGGATAAACGAAGTAAGGGATGGATGGAAGAAGGACAAAGAAGTATGGCCACTTATTCAAAAGTTGCAAAATATCCCAATTCAAACAATATTGCTAGAAATTGAACAAGAAGGAAAAATCATATTGAAACCTGGAGTAGTCACAGAAACAAGAACCCAACAGCGATGAAATCGATCAATTTCAGAGTATCTCATCAAGTGGAACAACTTAGCCGCTAAAGATTCCCCATGGGAGGACAAGAATCTTATACAGAAGCATCAAGAACTACTCAAGCATTGAGGACAACGTTTTTTGAAGGAGAGGGGCATGTTAGGCCCCTATACTACTAGTGTAACCCCTTATTTTTATTAGTACAAACCCCTTATTATATTGATGTACCCATGTAGTGCCATATTATTACTATTGTGCCCCATAGAAGCCCACTATTATTATTATTATGTCCTTACATTATTATTGTTATGTCGGCTCTGATTATATTATGACCCCTTAGACTCCTATTTATAGAAAGGAGGTATTTTCATTTGTATCATCCAAGAATTGTTCATTTATGTAATGTAAAGAAGGTTTCCCCCTCAAAGAGGCTGAATTCTAAGGCGTTGATCTATATTTTCTATCTTTTCTTGAATTGGTTTCATAACAGATAGCCAATTCCAAAGGAGTTGAGGATATTGGCCACATGGAAGAAAAACTCAAGGAAATGGGTAGGGAATTGAGTGCTCTCAGAGACAAAGAAGCCATTACAAGAAGCGAACTTGAGAATAAAAATGAATTACTAAGGAGGCAGTTGCAGGAGAAAGAGACTCATTTGGAATACATGGCTAGCTTATCCATAGAAGCATTACAATGTAGAACACTAGCCAAATATTATGACCTCTATCTAAAGGATCAATGGCTTCAATTCCAAATAAAAACTTTGGCACAAAGAGGCATAATGTCTTTCAAAGACTATAGGAAGTTCATGGATTTGTGTGACCAAAGAACCTCCGAGGACAAAGTAAAGATGGCAGAGTTCTATCTACACAACATGGCCCTTACAGACCTGAATGTGGGGGATCCCAATGCCAAGCTACGGGATCTGCAATTAATGGCCATGGCGTCATGGATGAACCATGAAGAATTGAGGGCAATAGAAATGAAAATATTGTTAATAAAAGAGCAGAATGAACCATTGATGGGAAGAGTTGAGCCATCAGATCCTATGGCACTCATCAGCACACACAACCTGCTTGCCAATGACCCTCAGGTTGCCCCTAAATATCTAGTCAATTAGGAACAATCCATTGCACACTTTGAAGATATGTTTAGGCTACTTGGGGATGAATGTGTGCATCAGGCATGAGAAGATGGAACGCCCTACCCCACAGCTTGCAGATCATAGAATACCATTCCCCTATGAGGCTGAAGGAGGCATTGAAAAGAGTGCCAATGTACAAGTGCTCCATGCAAAGGCTGAAGGTCAACTGGATTGGCCTCAAACTAAGTCCTCCACTCATATAAGGCATGCTGGAAGGCAGAAGAGAAGAAGAAGAGAAGGAACGGTTGAAGGACATAGACAAAAAGGAAGGATTTTATGGAGAATATGAGCAGACCATATTAGAATCTTGGAATTCTAGGGAGGCCACTAGGGCCATAAAAGGCGAAGAGATTGACTAGGTTGCTCTGAGGATGAGCAACACCTTCAGTAGGGGGTGATGATGAGCCTCATAAATGGGTAATTATATGGGCTCATTTTACCTCCTAACCTAGTCAAATCAACCATTCTCTTAGCTTATTGTATGATTTTCTGATTATATTTATGCTTATAGGGTGAGTTGAGCTAGTTATTATGCCATGTGGTCTAACATGTATTTAATGAAGATTATTAATGGATTTTGAGGTCAAAGTCAAGGATCTAGTGGTCAAACTGTAGCAATAAATCAAAGTAGATGGAGGAGAGGACTTATAGGAGGAATCCCCCTCAATTATTTCTCCTCACTTCGAATTCCCCTTCATTCAGCTCAGAGTACAAGCAATCGAATCATGCACTAGAAGGAAACTGAGTAAGTGGAAGATGATTGATAATTATCTCGAATTTTAGGAGCCAAGCCTCCCTAATTTTAAGGAAGCTTTTGGTAGCTTCATATGTATAAGCATAGAGGCCTAGGGCCTCACTGTGGTTGACTTTGTTTTTCTTGTGTAACTCTGCTCAAATTTCAAGCTTACTATTTTATGACAGTTTTATGTAATCTTACTATTTTTTGATAATGAAGATGGAATCCTTTTTGAACTAGCATTGAGTTACCTCAGAGGGCTAAAGCTCTTAGGTTAGGGCCCAATATAACTAGCCAAGCTTCTCTTTACTTGTATTTGTATGCTTTACTTTAGTTTGTAGATTAGTTTGTTGTTAGATGTATTTATCTTATGGTTAAGAATAGGTTGCTTTTGATGATTTAGTAGCTTACTTCCATTTGTGCTTTCTGTAGCAGGTTAAGAAGTGATTAGAGAAGGTTAAAAAGGCTATAAATAGTGCCTTGGTCTCTCTTCCTTCCTCTGGGACCATCATTTGAGGCAAAGACTCTCTTGCTACCCCAAAAACACAGATTTTCCTCATTCCTAGGACTTCTAGTGTTTGCAGCTCTCTAGCAAGTTGATAGTCCATTTTTTCTTTTCTTTAGATCATCTTTATCATGTTCAATTCCTAATTTGCAATAGTCGTTTTTCATGCTTTCCTTTCTTATATCATTTCCCATCATTTCCTTCTATATATCATAGTTTAGGCCATTTTAATGCAAAAATCTGTTTTTCTTAGAATGCACTCATTTCATTAGTTGCTTGATTTTCTTGGTTGACTGTCAGTTTCTATGTAGAAGATCTATTCCAACAGTAGGATAGCTTACCAGTAGTCACACCCTCCATCTGATCCATGCCCTATAGGTCTCCCAAACCTCACCTCAATTATGCCCTAGCTTCCTTCATTTTTCATACAACTTATTCCTCTCTCCTTGAGCAAAGCCAATCATCTTTCTCTCTCCCGGTGATTCATGGTAGACCTTAGGCACCCTAACACATCAGTCCAACCTTCATCCACCTTTTCCACCCACTCTCACACCCTCAAAATAGAAAAAACTTCTCTCGGCCTCCTCCTGTAGGCCTCTTGTAGTTTCATTGTTTTCGTGTTGTAGTTTTCGTATGTCCGCTTGTAGTTTTTCTTGTAGGATTTCTTTTGAAGGCAGAGTGTGGGAAAAGCCTCTATAAGGCTACCTAAGACCTCCTAGGACCCATCCACACCATCCTACATCCTCCCAAGTTCCAAAACCGCCCTCTCACGCCACCTGTTCACTGCCACACTCACACACAATAAATTAGATGCATGTTAAATTCACATAAAAACACATAAAAATCCAAAAATATGTTTTTTTTTTATTTACTTCAAAAAATATCATGGTTAGATGTTGTTTACTTCCTTGAGTAGGTAATGTCATTTCTTTCATGGTTTTCATAGTGTCTTTGGCAAAAGTAGAATTAGCTTATTAATTAGGGTTTACTAGGTTTTGCTTTACATTCCAGTCTTTCTCCTTTATGCAGTTAGAACAGCATCTGTAGAGTAATATTTCTTTCCTTTCATCACACATAGAGCTTCTTTTGAAATCTATAGAAGTTGGCTTGAGCTCCTAGTTGTTGAAAAATGTGTAACAAGAAATGTTAAATTTAGAATGTGCTAAAAATTGGGCTTTTAAAAATAGCATGTCTAAAAATAGTAGTTTAGCGAGTGAGGTCATTGGCCACATTGGGTGAGAGGTGAAACTTCTAAAAATAGCATTTCTAGGTCCCTTCCTATTTATAGCAGTCCCTAGTCTATCTATAGGAAGTAAAACTAATTTTGGTCTTAACAGCAGTTGGAAATATTAATTAATTAATTCAGTTGAGTTAATTAGTTAAGGAAATTTGAATTTGAAGTCTTTGTGAGCATGCACATGAGTTGTCCCACTGATTGAGGAATTTATCCTTAATTTCCTCCACTGGTTGAGGGATTAAGTATGAGTTCTATAATCAGAGAATCAGTTGACTTAGTTCTAACTAGTCAAGTCCAGCTAGATTATTTTACCAAGTTGTTAAAATAATAAAATATAGTTTGTTAATACTTGCATGCATGTGACAACTATTATTTTAGATAATTGAGGATTCACTCATGGATAACTATTGCATGTCAGTTCTTTCAGAGACCCAATTGAGATTAGATGTGGGATAGTGTATTATCAGATGCTAGGATATTTCTAGTAAGTATTCCTTACATGAGGAAGAAATCTATTTTCTTCTATGACTATGTAGTTGGACTTGAGGTGACAGCAGGTATGATTAGGAAAATTTTCAGCCTATATAATGAGGCTTAGGTAGTCCATGATTTTCATCTTCTGATTGAATATTATCAGGATCTTCTGATTATAGAGAGAGAAGGATAGCTATTGAGTTGATTCTTTTTGTATGTTGTTGAGGATCTACACTTGATTAATAATACATGGTTGGGGTTTTTTGCTAGTGCTTTCCCCTGGATATATCTTGTGTTATGTGTGATTATTTCTCTTGATCAGTTATGCATGTTTCTACTTGATTTTGCTTATGAATTTGATTATGCTTCCACTTAATGTTTTGTAGAAGTAGAACAAGTATTATGCTTTAGGACATTGCATATATTGGCTTGTTCTACATGTGAAATTTCTACATGGTATTGGAGCTAGCTGATTTGTAGAAAAAGTTCTACATGGTATCAAAGCGCAGGTGATCAAGCAAGAACAATATACTAGCAGGAGAAATTCGAAGTTTATTATTCAAGATATAGGTCTCAAGTTCTTATCTCATCTATTTCATCGATGGCATTCTATGGTTTGAGGCTTGAGTATGCCCTTGATGGTAGCTTAAACTATATAGCTTGGAAGGATCACATGGAGGCAGTTTTGGAAGATAATGGCCTCAAGGATTTCATTGATCAAGAAATTCCTAAGCCTATTGACAAGACTAAGCAAGTGGAATGGAGGAAGTGTGTGGCTAGAGCTAGGAGAATTCTCTTGGAGGGAGTGCGAGATCACATTGTCCCAAGTCTCCATGGGAAGGAGACTCAACATGCAATGTGGAAAACATTGAAAGATTTATATCAAAATAGCAGTGATCAGAGGAAGCTGGCACTGAAGGACAAACTTCGAAAGATCAAGTGTAAAAGGGATGAGACGATCTCTATGTATTTGACCAAGCTCATCACATGTAGGGATGAGCTTGCAAGTGTAGGGGTCGTGAAATTGGATGAGGATATGGTGAGTCTAGCAATCCTTGGCCTTCTTAAGAGCTGGCATAGCAACCAGGACTCAGTGAATGGAAGGGAGAAGCTACGAGATTGGGAAAGATTATGGTCAGATTTGATGCAGGAGGAGATCAGACGGAGCACCAAAGATAGTTCTTCATCCATGCATGATGAGGAGAACTGTGCCTTAGCGAGTAAGATGAAGAAGGGGAAGGAGAAGGTTTCTCTTTCCGAATCAAGTTCTTCCAATGATGGGAAGAATGTTGACAATTTGAAAGTGTGATGGTTTCATTGTCATGAGGTGGGCCATTATGCTGCAAATTGTCCATGGAGAAAATCCAAGAAAGGATCCCGGGAAGGATCTGAAGGTGAGGCACTTGCTTCATAGTTTGAGTTGGATTTCACACTCTTCACATGCATGGTTTCATCCATGGTGGGAAGTGGTTGGTTTCTTGACAGTGGAGCTTCTTTCCACATGACCAATGACAAGATTTTGTTCAGTACTTTGGAGGAGAAAGATCTCCAGATACTCATAGAAATGGGTAATGATGAGAAGTATAGTGTCTCAGGTGTAGGCACGGTTATTTTTTAGAGGGAGCATGGATCTTGCCTTACCTTGACTGATGTCAAGTATGTACCAAGACTGAAGAAAAACATGGTGTCGTTCACGATGCTAGAAGACAGAGGCTATGATGTAGTCTTCAGTAAGGGAAAGGTTTTCCTTAGACACATCATCACTAGACAGGTGAAGCAGACTGGTTCACGGCTCAAGAAATTGTATGCTCTTGAGGTTAAATATGCATGAAAAGCCTTGAGAAGTAAGGCAACTGATGGAGACTTGATGGTTGAGAGGGAGGGTATATTACCTCTCAACATGCAGAGCCAGAAGAAGTCTCAGACGATTGTGGA
>APFE030293660.1:0-20307 GCA_000404065.3 Pinus taeda | reverse complement strand
TGTTAATGCTTGCATGCATGTGACAACTATTATTTTAGATAACTGAGGATTCACTCATGGATAACTGTTGCATGTTAGTTCTGTCAGAGACCCAGTTGAGATCAGATGTGGGACAATGTACTATTAAATGCTTGGATATTTCTAGTAAGTATTTCTTGCATGGAGAAGGATCTATTATAGGAGATTGGAGGACTTGTGGCCGATATATTGAGGTCTAGGTAGTCCATGATTTTCATCTTCTGATTGAAGATCATCAGAGTACAGAGAGAGTAGGATAGCTATTGAGCTGATTCTTTTTGTATTTTAAAGAGGATTTCCACTTGATTGATAATACATGGTTGGGGTTTTATGCTGGCGCTTTCCCCTGGATATATCTTGTGTTATGTGTGATTATTTCTCTTGATCAGTTATGCATGTTTCTACTTGATGTTGCTCATGAATTCGATTATGATTCCGCTTAATGTTTTGTAGAAGTAGAACAAGTATTATGTTTTAGGAAATTTCATATATCGGTTTGTTCTACAAGTGAAATTTCTACATGGTATCAGAGCACAGGTGATCAAGCAAGAACAGTATATTGAGAGGAGATTTCAAAGTTTTGAGTTTTGGGCCGAGAGTTTGCAGAGCATATCTAAAAATTTCTGTACAAAATTTTCAAAAATAAATAGTATATTTGGATTCCTTGCGGAAAAATACCCAAAAAAGAAAAAAAAATCGACTGAATTAGAGTTCGGATGAGGGAGATATCGCTGATTTAAAATCAGCTCTTTTTCTAGAAAATTTCACGACGGCGGGAAAGTGGAAATAGATTGGTGTGCTAGCCAAGAACCTGTATGCACTTGAGGTAAAAGATGCATGCAAAGCCTTGAGGAGCAAGGCAAAGGTTAGATACTTGGTGGTTGAGAGGGAGAGTAAATTACCTCTCAACATGCAGAGCCAGAAGAAGTCTCAGACAATTGTGGAGGAGCCATAATTGGTGCAGTAGCTTCAGGCGTTTGTGGAGCAGCCACAATAGGGGAAGTTGAGTGGAGATCGAGTAGATACATCTACCCATGTAGAGACCTCCAGTAGGGGGAAACTTCGAGTCAGGTGGGCTGAGGGATCACATGTAGCCATACCTCCAGGTAGGAGGTGGGGCGATATAGAGTGATTGTCCCAAGGAGGAGGGGCAAGATCCTTGAGGTACCCAACCTCTTCGATGAGACCTTGCTATAGAGCCCCGATGTGGAGTAGCAGGAATTGACTGATTGGGTAGAGACAGATGCGGATGGAGTGGCAGAGAGAGCGACAGTGCAGGAAATCCCAAGATAACGCATAGCTAGTAGGCTGCAGCAATGCGAGAGGCACAAGTGTTTTGCACAGTGCTAGGTGGCATAGAGAGGTGTGCAATGGTGCGAGATGCATGGATATGTTGCAGTAGCCCAAATGTCAGAGAGGGAGCACTTGTCAGTAGCAGGTAGAGCTTCAGTATCAAAGTATGTTCCTAGCCCAACAAAATGGTCAGTTGTGAGTGTTTTTGTTCCAAGTGTTGTTGGAGCAAGTGGACTGTGTAGATGTGTTGCATGCAGAACATTCCAGAGTTATAGGATCGGGTTCGAGAGAAAGCTTTTCTTGTTGAGAGGGAGTGTTGAAAAATGTGCAACAAGAAATGCTAAATTTAGAATGTGCTAAAAATAGACCTGCTAAAAATAGCATGTCTAAAAATAACAGTTTGGCCAGTTAGGTCATCGGACAATTGGGTGAGAGGTGAAATTTCTAAAAATAGAAAGTTCTACAAATAGCATTTCTGGGTCCCTTCCTATTTATAACAATCCCTATTCTATCTATAGGAAGTAAAATTAATTTTGGTCTTAACAGTAGTTGGAAATATTAATTAATTAATTTAGTTGAGTTAATTAGTTAAGGAAATTCGAATTTGAAGTCTTTGTGAGCATGCACATGATTTGTCCCACTGATTGAGGAATTTATCCTTAATTTCCTCCACTGATTGAGGGAATAAGTATGAGTTCTATAATGAGAGAATCAGTTGACTTAGTTCTAACTAGTCAAGTCCAATTAGATTATTTTAACAAGTTGTTAAAATAATAAAATATACTTTGTTAATGCTTGCATGCATGTGACAACTATTATTTTAGATAATTGAGGATTCACTCATGGATAACTATTGCATGTCAGTTCTGTCATAGACCTAGTTGAGATCAGATGTGGTATAGTGTACTATCAGATGTTAGGATATTTCTAGTAAGTATCCTTGCATGAGGAAGAAATCTATTTTCTTCTATGACTATGTAGTTGGATTTGAGGTGACAGCGGGTATGATTAGGCAAATTTTCAGCCTATATAATGAGTCTTATGTAGTCTATGATTTTCATCTTCTGATTGGAGATCATCAGGATCTTCTGATTACAAAGAGAGTAAGATAGCTATTCAGATGATTCTTTTTGTATGTTGTTGAGGGTCTACACTTGATTGATACTACATGTTTGGGGTTTTATGCTAGTGCTTTCCCATAGATATATCTTGTGTTATGTGTGATTATTTCTCTTGATTAGTTATGCGTGTTTCTACTTGATGTTGCTCATGAATTCGATTATGCTTCCACTTAATGTTTTGTAGAAGTAGAACAAGTATTATGCTTTAAGACATTGCATATATCAGTGTTTTCTATAGGCGAAATTTCTACATGGTATTGGAACTAGCTGATTTGTAGAAAAAGTTCTACATGGTATTAGAGCTAGCTGATTTGTAGAAAATTCTACACTAGTGATCTCTCACCTGCTGACCAAGTGACAAACTGCAGTGAGAACTAGTACTTGTGCATATAGCACCGATGCTTCCAATTTTGTTACGAACTACCGGGTTGATAAAAGTAAAGTTGGCATCACAGGAGTTGCAGCATTCTTGCTGCAATACTGGCGCTCACCAAAGAACCCCATACTCGGTAGGTTGAGGGTTTCCTTTGGATACCTCATCAAAATTCATCTTGATAAATCCTTGGGGGGGAGAGATGAAGGCTTTCATAGATATGTTAGGATTACTAAACCACCATGATTTATCAAATGCAATCATATTATGGGAAATCTCCAAATCACAAAAAATGTAAGCTTCCTCACCTTCTACTTTCCAAACATCTTATGCCCATTTCTTTGCTAGGATCTTTTATTTTATACTAAGCTTTCTACACTTCCAAATAAAATCCCCTATGCAATTTATATCTTTGAATATTCTTCTATTATGTTATTTCCAGAAGTTCTATAGAAGGAAGCCCAAAACTAAATCCAAGACCTCTTAATAATCAAATTTGTGAAAGGGGATGGGCACCAAGATTCAATAGTCTCCCCACACTAATAGGAGATTGGTCCAAGTGACCAAAACGGCTATGGATCCTAGTCCAAAAGTCTCCATTGTTTTAGAAGTGTTAAGCATATGCTCATAACTTTCATCCTACTATTAACAAATGGGGAACTAGGATGGACCAACATTACCTTTTTTTATTATGGGGTTCTAGGTTAGTATTCGTTGTCATCCACTTAACCATAGGAACCTTTCCACCTTCAGCTTCCAAACACTACTCCAAAGAGGCTCCTTATGGAGGTCTATATGATTCGCCATAATTCCATAAGCCTCTTTTGTAGTGATTCTACCCTATGATTGATGTTTGTTACATCCCTATAATACTAGTGTATCCACCTCATTTTTATTGTTTTGCCCATTTAACTGTCATATTTTTATTGTTGTGCCCCATAAAAGCCCACTATCGTTATTGTTATGCCCTTACATTATTATTGTTATGTAGCCTCTGATTGTATTGTGACCCCTTAGACTCCTATATATAAAAAGGAGGTATTTTCATTTGAATCATCCAAGAATTGATAATTTATGTAATGTAAATGAGGTTTCTCGTTTGAAGAGGATATTTTTTAAGCTATTGATCTATCTATTTGTGAGATCGTTGCATAACATTTGGTATCAGAGCTTTGGAATTTAGGGTTTTGCTGCTTCAAATAGGTCATCATGGAATTTTCACTATAAATTATTTTATATGTAGCTTCAAAAGACAAAATTGCAATCATGTGGATCCTAAATCTTGATGAACTTTGTGTATAAATTTCAGATCTTGTCTCTCTATATTTTCAGAGATATGATCCAAGGAACTTATGGTTTTTGTAGGCCTAGAATTCCATCTCAAGCAAGTGCCTATTGAAATCGTCTTAACTTTGTCTCTGAGCATAGGATTTGAATTGCATGAAAAGTGATAGAAATATAACAAAATGTATTTTTTTGGGTATCATTTTCAGGGCTGAAGGTTGAAACAGTCATATGTGGCACTCCATACAAGTTTTCTCTACTGAACCATTGTATAGTCAGGTCATAGTGAGAGATTGGGCATCACTCTTTATTGAATAATCCAATACTGGATTGATTTGTTGGGTTTGGAAGAAGATTTAGATAGTTACTATAGGACCAAATTTTATATGTTGGAGATTTTCAATTACATAGATACAACAACTTCAATATCGAGCGCCTAAAAAAAAAAAATGTGTGTATTTTTCTAAAAACATTTGCATAAATTTTGTTTGAAAAATCTGTTTGAAGTGATTCAAGGGGCATATTGAAGCACATATATCATTGTTATATTCCAAAATTCTTCAAAACAAAAAAATCGACACACCTAATAATCAACTAGAAAGCTCTTCTATGATTCTTGAAGAAGAGGGAGAAATGCAACATGATATATCAAACACAAAACCAAGTGCAACAAATTTCCCTCTTGCAAAAAGTAACAAAAAATGAATTGGAAGCCATGATGAATGTTAATATAGATGGTATAAAAAGTGATGTGGAAGTTTTGAATAATAGTTTAAAATCAGACATGGAAGTAATGATGAATGTCAAGATAGAGGGGATGAAGGAAGGTTTGGAAAAGGTGTTAGAAGAAAGGCTTCCCAGTGGTGAAAAGGCAATCCATTAAGATCATGATATGAATTATGATTTTAGAGACTCCAATGTGAGGTTTAAGAAACACCACATTCCAAATATAGATATGAGGAAATTTTATGGCAAGGATCCAGTAACTTGGATACTACATATGGAGCAATATTTTGATCTACAGAATGTGCAACCCTCACAAAACTTACGTATTGCATATTTATATTTAGAACCCAATTAGTTTGTATGGATAGATGGATTTGTTCTCCTAAACCACTTGTCACCCGGTCAATTTTTACGAAGGAAATGATAGCACATTATGAAGATACAAAGAGAAACACCTTCTTTAGCCAATTGATAAATCTCAAACTAAAGGGTTCAATGGTGTAGCACATTGAAAACTTCCAAAAATTGAATATTAGGGTAACTAATATTCCATAGGAGCATAGGATTGATCTCTTTGTAGGGACTTTCACAGATAACATCCAACATGAGGTTCGCCTTTGGGAACCTAATTCATTAGAGAAATCATTTAGGGTGGTAAGAAAAATTGAAAGAAATAAAATGGCAACAAGTCTGCCACTCACGACTATAAATATGGAAGTGTTGTTGCTCCTAGACCTCGACAACCTACAAGGTTTACACCACAACAATTGGAGGAAAAAGGAGAAAAAGGGCTTTGTTATAGTTGTGATAACAAATATACTAAAGGTCATAAGTGTTTTGAGAATAAATTATTCTACATAGATTGTGAAGATGAAGCATAAAAGGACCAAGAAACATAAAAAGAGAAGGATATGCATGAGGAACCAACCCCAAAGAAAGAAGAAATGATATGACAATATCTTGGAATGCATTGGCAGAAATTACCACTCATCAAACTCTCAAGATAGAAGGATATATCAAGAAGAAAAATGTAATAGTGTTGATTGATTTGGGTAGTACCCATAATTTCATTCATTGTAATATAGCCAAGGAATTGAATTGGTTCCTATACCCAGCACTAGAATGTCAAGTAATGGTTACAAATGGAGGAACTATTAATTTATCTATAAAGTGCCATAATATCAAGCTAACCATGGGGGAATATGTATTTAAACATGCAATGCTTTCCATTCCAATGGGTGGTTTTGATGTTGTACTAGGAGTCCAATGGTTACAAATGTTGGGGATGATAAACTTTAACTTTTCAAGAACTTTTCTTCAATTTGTTTTGGGAAGGAAAGGAATTTGAACTAAATGGTATTGTAGGGAAGCCAAGAAAGACAATAATATCTAATGGCATGACAAAGCTTCTGAAGAAAGAAAAATGGGGCATAATTGCACAATTATGCTCACTAGGGGTTCAAACATCAAAATCATCTATTTCTCTAGATCTCCAGAAAGTCTTGGACAATCATTCTAAAGTGTTTGAGACTACAAAATTCCTCCCACCTATTCATGATCATGATCATGTGATTCACTTGATTCCAGTAAGTGTTCCTCCAAACATAAGACCTTACAAATATCCTTATGCCCAAAAGAGTGAAATTTAACATATGGTTGCATAAATGCTAGAGACTAGTATAATTCAACCTAGTCAAAGTTGTTTCTGTACTCTAGTAGTATTGGTGCACAAGATGGACGGATCATGGCATATGTGTCTGGATTATAGGGAGTTCAACAAGTTCACTATTAAAGATAAATTTCCCATTCCTGTCATTGATGAATTGTTGGATGAATTACATGGAGAAATTTACTTCATTAAGATGGATCTTTGTTCAGGATATCATCAAATTAGAATGAATACTGAATACATTTTGAAAAAAAAAATTCAAATCTCGTGAGGGTCATTATGAATTTTTGGTCATGCCTTTCGGCCTTACTAATGCACCTTCCATATTTCAAGGTTTGATGAATTCCATTTTGAAACCCTTCCTTAGAAAAAATTTTATTAGAATTTTTTGATAATATACTAATCTACAACAAGCCTTGGAAGGACATGTTCAACATGTTGACTGGGTGCTCAAACTATTCATAGAGAAACAATTATATGAAAAAACTTCCAAATGTTTATTTGGAATATAGTAGGTGGAATATGTGGATCATCTTGTATCTCATGAGGGAGTTAAGGTAGACCCTAACAAAATTACAGCCATTAAGGAATGGAAAATCCTCACAACCATAAAGCAACTTCGAGGATTTCTCAGGTTGATAGGGTATTATCGCAAGTTTGCTAATAATTATGGGAGAATAGCGACATATCTAACATCATTATTGAACAAATATGCATTTTCTTGGACTCTAGAAGAAATGAAGGCCTTTGAACATCTTAAAGAGGCAATGTTCCAAGCACTGATCTTAGCTATTCTAGAATTTACAATTTTTTTTATTATGGATTGTGATGCTTAACGAAATGGAATTGGTGTTGTTTTAATGAGAGACGTAAGACCCATTTATTTTGAAAGTCATCCAATCAAAGGAAATTATTTACACAAACCTATTTATGAGAAGGAAATGTTGTTAATATTTCATGCACTAAAGAAATGACAACCTTACCTAATGGGAATACACTTCAAGATAAGCATAGATCATGATAGTCTTAAATTCTTTTTGGAACAAAGATTATATTCAGAAGAGAAACAAAAATGGGTGACAAAGATGTTGGGTTATGACTTTGAAATCACCTATAGAAAAGGGAAGAAAAATGTTGTTGCAAATGCATTCTCAAGAAAGGATGAGGATGTGGAAGCATTGCTTTATGCCATTTCTATTATCCAACCTGAGTGGATAACTAAAAAAATGGATGAATGGACGAATGATGAAGAGGTGTGGTCACTCATTCGAAAGCTGTAGCAAGATCCAAGTACATTTGATACATTTAGCTAGAAATATGATTCATTATGTTACAAAGATTGCTTATACATTTGTAAGAGTTCCCAACTCAAACAAAATATTATTTTGGAATTGCACACATCTCCCTTAGGAGGGCACTCAAGATTTTTAAAAACTTACCATAGGGTCAAGAAGGATTTGTTTTGGATGGTCTTAAATATGACATTTAGAAATTTGTGGTAGAATGTTTGGTTTTCCAACAAAATAAAGTTGTGATAGTTAAGACCCCAGGTCTGCTACAACCTTTAGCCATTCCAATTCAGCATTGGGAGGAGGCATCTATGGTTTTTATAATAGGTTTACCCAATTTGGAAGTAAAGAGTGTCATCAAGGTGGCAGTTGATAGACTTACCAAGTATGCACACTTTTGTGAATTATCTCATCTTTTTAAAGCCATCACAATTGCTACTGAATTTATGGAAGCAATTCAAAAGTTTCATGGAAATCCAAAGATTATAGTAAGTGACAAAGATCCCATTTTCACTTGAAATTTTTGGACAAAATTATTTTCTTGTCTTGGTAATTAATTATCTGATAGCTCATCTTATCATCCTCAATATGATGGGAAAACTCAGACAGTGAACAAATGTTTGGAAGGATATCTTCTTTGCATTGTATCTGACAAACAAACACAATGGTTCAAGTGGTTACCTTTAGTTGAATGATGGTATAACACTTACTTCCATACTATAGCAAAAATGACTCCATTTATCACACTTTATGCCTATCATCCACCATCCATCACATCATCTTTAAGAGAAAATTATAAGGTTCAAGAAGTGGAAGATCACATCGATAATCAACAATAAGTTCTCCAACTCTTAAAGAATAACCTCATTCTAGCATGGAATCGAATGAAATATTAGTTAGATTAGCATTGCAGTGAAATAATTTTTGATATACATTACTAGGTATTTTTACAGTTACAACCATTAAAAAAAATGTCTCTCAAGCAAGTTAAGAAGGATAATAAATTATCATCGAAGTAATAAGGTCCTTACAAGTTGTTGCAAAAAACTGGTACTATGGCATACAAATTGGAGTTCATTGCATCTTCCCGAGTACACCTAGTTTTCCATGTATCATGCTTAAAGAAGGATATAGATGACAAGCTTCTAGTTCAAACAATGTTTCCATAACTCGATGAAGAATGAAAAATCATATTTGATCTTGAAGCAGTCATGGAAACAAGAACCCAATAACTACAAAATAGATCAATTTCAAAGTATCTGATTAAGTGGAAGAACTTACCAGTTGAAGATTCCATATGGGAGGAGGATAATTTTATACAGAAGAATCCATAACTACTCAAGAATTGAGGACAACACTTTTTTGAAGGAGAGGGGCATGTTAGGTACCTATAATACTAGTGCATCCCCCTTATTGTTATTTATGTGCCCATGTAATCCCCATATTATTATTGTTGTGCCCCATAGAATCCCATTATCATTATTGTTGTGCCCTTACATTATTATTGTTATGTAGGCATTGATTATATTGTGACCCCTTAGACTCCTATATATACAAATGAGGTCTTGTCATTTGAATCATCCAAGAATTGTTCATTTATGTAATGTAAAGGAGGTTTCCCCTTTGAATACAATATTTTTTAAGTCATTGATTTATCTATTTGTAAGATGGTTGCATAACAATATCCCCATTCCAACTTATCTCCCCTTCTTACTACCAGAATCTTTCTTTCCTTTAGTTATGTATTTAAGATCTTCCATTCTTGAGAAAATCAATCCCCATCCCAATGCTCTTGCATCTTCCACTCTCAGCACGAGATGTGAATTGATATATCTTTCCAAAAATCAGTGACCATTAATGGTTTTTCCCCATGGTCTACTCTTTGAGAGGCATTATCTCTTCACTTATTTCCAATTGTGGTAATTATTTCCAGAACTCCTCCCAAAATTTAGTTGTTTCTCCATCTCTAATAACTTAGAACAGCTGTGTATAAATTATGGTGTATATTCGCAACTTCTCATGAATTTTTAATCAAAATCACAAGACACAAAAATACTTGAGTGCTTTGTGGAATTCAATTCACAATTTAGAAATCAATCACAAGAATTCAATGAGAAATAACACACATGCACACAATATTTTTCCCGGGGAAAGCAATATCCTAGCAACCCCTTTTCCTACTTGCATTAATATGATGAATATATATGTATTACAATTTCTTTTCTTAACTAAGAACAACCTAAAAGTGAATAACCTATGTCTTTGCTCACCGAGGAGCTCTCACCTAGACTTAGTCAACGTCTTCCTCTACTTGAGCCCATATTTCCTTGCGTAATTCCTTGAGAAATTAGGCCCCTGTTATTTAGGAATTTCTCCAAAATGGATTACGTAATTCCCAAGGTTGATCATCTAACTACATGCAAAACTTGTACACTCAACACTATTCTACAACTGATGTTACACTACCTTGGAATATCCACTACAACTAGGGAACTTGAATTATCTACATGCACTAGCTATTTTCAGTTGATTGATCAGTTAACTGGATGATCACTGAGAGACTAAAGTCCCAATAAACAATTGACCTTCCACTAGTTCCTCCAAAAATTGGAACTAGTTTAACTAAAAAAAACTTGAAATAACTAACCTTGATTGCTATAAATTAGCAATCACACATGCTTAACTGAACTCTAACTTTTGCAACTCGAATTTATTGAGTAAATTGGGTGACACTAGCCATTTTACACAAGTTAATTCCATCCAATTTATTTGTTGATATGGAAGTTCAATTTTTCTCAATGTAATCAAGGCAAAAGCAAATTGATAATTTCTTGCTACACTTTTCAACACTCCCTCTTAGTAAGAAAGGGATTATCAACCACCCCTATCCTGAACCTGTGGAACTTGAACTTCCCTATTGACAAATCCTTTGTAAAAATGTCAGCATCTTGTTCCTCTATTGGAATGTATTGTAGTAGAATTATCTACCTCTACACATAACCCTATAAATAGTGATACTAGATATCTATATGCTTGGATTGATCATGAAATAAAGGATTCTCAAAGATCTTGATGCAACTGTAATTATCATAGTATATCACCATTGGATCCATCATCTGATCAAATAATCCAACAAGTATCTTTCTCATCCATATCTCCTCACATGTTTCTTGACTTGCAACCATGTATTCTGCTTCTGTCGAGTTGAGCACCACAGATCTTTCCTTCTTGTTGTACTAGGAAAACACTGCATACCCAACGTTGAAAATTCCACCTAATTTACTCTTTCGGTCAGATGGACTACCTACCCAATGTGCATTAGTGAAGACACAAAACTTCACTCCCTCTATCTGTCTATACCATAGTCCAAACTGAGTAGTGCCTCTGAGATACTGTAAAACATGCTTAGTTGCATTCCAAGGTAATTTGGTTGGCCTAACCATAGCTTGTCTTAGTTGGTTGACTGCATATCACATATTTGGTCGTGTGTTCACAAGGTACATCAGTGAACTTGCTAGTTGTTGATAAATGGTAGCATCCACTTCCTCACTTGAAGTGACATCCTCATTCCTCAAGTTGGTCACTAGATGTGTCTCCATGGGTTTTCAACTCTCCATGCTGGACTTTTCTAGTATCTCATTTTCATACTTTCCTTGAGAGACAAATAGTTCCCCATCACCTTTCCATACTTCCAACTCGAGGAAGTAGTGCGTGAGACTCATGTCCTTCATTTCAAATTCCCTTGTAAGTCCTCCTTATGAGATCTAATTAGATCCTCATCACCAATCAAAATCAAATAATCCCATATAAGAAAATAATAAGAAATTTACCTATTACCAACATGTGATAGAAGTTTTCATCTGCTTCATTTTCGATGAAGTCCAAACCAGTGAGACAATTATCGATACCAGTGTACCAAGAAAAGGGTGCTTCTTTGAGACCGTACAATGCTCACTTAAGTCTGCACACATGAGACTCTCAATCAAATGCCTCAAAGCCTTCTGTTTGCTTGATGTACACCTCCTCCTCAATAAATCCATTGAGAAATGTTTCTTTGACATGCATCTGGTAGTTCTTCCACCCCATCTGCACAACTAGTGCAAGAATTGATCTAATGGATGAGTACCTTTCTATAGGAGAATAGGTATTCTCATAGTCAATTCCCTCAACTTGAGAGCACCTCTTGGCCAAAAATCGAGACTTATACTTCCTTATGCTTCCATCTACTACATGCTTGACCTGAAAGATCCATTTCAAACCCACTACTGATTTATCTGCTAGTCTTTTGACCACCTCCCTAACAATTTTATTGACAATGGATTTGTATTCCTCCACCGTTGCATCAACCCATACAGGTTGCTCAACTACTTCCTCAAAAGAGGATGGCTTAGTCTCTCCAAGCTCAATCATTAGAGCCATGTAGTCGGTGTACCAATCAAGTGACCTTCTCTGCCTACAAAAATTTGAAGGAGCTCCTGCATTCACCTTCGTATCATGCACAAGTCTATCAACTTCGCTAGTCCTTTTCCTACCTTCTCTAGATGGTTCTTCTTGAGTGGATGTCTTCGGAGACATGGTAGTAAACAAAGGCTCCAAAAATCCTGAAGTGTGACACTTCTGGTTTTCTCCTTGAGGAAACCTCTTTCGGTGTAATCACACAAAGAATCTGATGAGGACTCCGGTTCTACAAATAGATTGCTATGTTGCATTCATCATTCTGCAAATGTAGAGGTAGGCCCTGGTCATGCAACATTGCCCTCAATGCTCCCACAATGCTACAATTCTTTCTCTCAGCCACCCCATTCTTTTGTGGGTTTTGGGGTCCTATCAAATCTCATTGAATGCCTTCTTTCACACAAAAATTTATGAATTCAACCAACATGTGCTCACCTCCATTATCACTCCTAAGAGCCTTCACCTTCTTGTTGATTTTTTTCTCAACCAGTGACTTGAATTCTAAGAACTTGGAAAATGTCTCATATTTCTTCTGAGTGAAGAAGATACAACACTTCCATGAGATTTCATCAATATAAATGACAAAATATTTGTGTTTGGCAGTGGAGGCTGTTGAGAGAGGTCCACAAACATCAGAGTGGATTCGTTCCAAGGCTTCATGTGCTTTGTTGTCCCAATTATGGAATTTGAGTTTTGTGTACTTCCCCAAGGTACATCCTTTGTATACATCATGCTACTCAAATGCTCTGTTAGGGAGGCCAGTGGTTATTTGCTGCATAATATTCATGGCGTCATGATGCAAGTGGCTAAGTATTTCTATGTTGAATTTCACTGGCATTACAACCATGCACTTTCTCTGCCTTAGTGCTTAATGCAACAAAGTATTTCACATCTAGGTTATATAGGTTCTTCACACGAACCCCGATCTACTTCACATATCCCATCGCTATGTGTCTTAGGAATTCTTTTCCTTTACTGAAGATCATGTCATAACCACAATCTTCCAAAAGTGCAATAGAGATGAGATTTTTCCTTAGTCCTGGAATGAACATGACATCCTTGAGTCTAAGAGGGGAGCCTGACTCCCTATGAAAGGTGACTGTACCAATCCTAGTCGTGCTATACCTCTCATCATCCCCAAACTCGATGTGCATCTAGAGATATTGATCATCCATGTCATTGAATAAGTCTCTACACCTTGTCATGTGGCACGATGCACCTGAGTCCAAGTACCACACACTCCCCATCATTGTGTTGGTCATGCATGCAATAAGAATGAATTCAAGTTTGAACTGTGAAGCCAAGTATTCACCTACTACTCCTCTTAAGTCCTCATTACATTATTTTTTGTGTGGAAACTTCATGGAATAGTTCCTGAATTCATGACAATTGAAGCATTTAATTTTAGACAAATCTTTCTTCTTGCCCCCTTTCCTAGATTGTGGTTTGCTTTGAGATTTCTTCTATTTGCCTTTCTTTCCCTTTCAAACCAATGTAGTCTTTTCTTCATCCTCTCCCTTGGATGAAGTCTCATATTTAGTATTCTACCTTATTTCCCACTATACCAAATCATACCATAAGTGTTCCTAATTCGATAGTTTCACCCTCCCATTCATCAAATATTAGTACCTATGCCAACTCTTAGGAAGGCCTATGAGGGCTAAGCTTAACAAATCATCGTTTGAAATAGTAACACCAACTCTTGCAAGCTCATCAAGAACTTGTGTGAACCTACTCATATATCACTGAATAGTGTCGTTCTTCTGCATCTTGATATTTTGAAGTTTATCTTTGAGTGCCAATTTCCTACGGTCGCTACTATTCTGGAACAGATCTGTCAGTACCTGCCACATTCAATAAGGAGTTTCTTTCGCTTGGATATTTGTGACTATGTGATCTCACACACCCTCCAATATTATTCTCCTTGCCTTGACTATATATTCTTCCATTAGGCTAGGTTTTGTGCATCAGATGCCTATGGTTTTGCAACATCTGTCTTGATGTATTGTAGCAATCCATTTCCATCCAATACCACCTCCATATGATCCTTCCATCCAATGAAATTATAGCTTCCTTCTAAGGCATACTCTAGCCTCAACTCATTGAAGGTCATTTTCTCAACTTCGAAGAGATCCCGCTACACTGAAATAAAAATTCGAGCCTCTTGAGAAAAAACTTTGAAATTCCTACTCTAATGTGAATCCTGCTCTAATGCCATGTAGAAAGTATGGTGTAGTGATCCAGGTGGATCTTGGTGGCCACCTGCCAAGCCCACCTAGATCCCCACCATTGTTTCTCTCAGCATTTTCAGTTTCCTTAATTGTAGCACAACTTACTATTTTTAGCAGTTTTTCAGGTCCTAAACTTCCAGAGCCGTTTTGAGGCCCTAAATGACGTTTTTTTGGGAAATCTGGGGGCACAGGGTCCATGGACCAATGTTTCCCTTCCCAAAGTGGTAGTGCTTAGATAGATCTTTCTAATGAGCTATTGTACGCGTCAAACGAAGATTGTATGCCAAAGTTACGACCCCGGGAAGTTGAATGTACCAATTTACCCCAAACGGGGCCCACAATTTGGCGTTTATCTCTAGGGTTAGGTTTTGGAATGTTAAGGTTTTTCTATTTTTCTCAACAAAAATAGGCCTTTGAGCCTCATTGTAACATAGTTCAGAGGCATGTAGCCACCACATCTCTTCTCAGAGATAAGCTACCATTGCCTTAGCTGGTTTATTTCCATTACTGTTTGTAAGCATATTTCAATACTTTGCATTAATGAAATGAAGTATTATTTCCACTGCATATCTGTGTTTATGCTTATCTCTATAATTTGTTGCATTCCAGTTTAAGTTCAGATCATGTAGATTTTTAATTTCTCATGAAGTTTTAAGCAAAATCACAAGACACAAACTTACTCTACTTATCTATGGAATTTAATTCACAATTTAGAAGATCGATCACAATACATGCAATGAGAAATAACACACATGCACACAATATTTTTCCTAGGGAAAGAAACATTCTAAAAACCCCTTTTCCTTCTTACAATAATATGATGAATAGAGATGTATTACAATTTCTTTTCTCAACTAAGCACAACATGCAAGTGAATAACCTATCTCTTTGCTCATTAAGAATCTTTGACATAGACTTGGTCAATTTCTACCTATTCTTGAATCTGCTATTTCCTTGCACAATTCCTTCAGAAATTAGGCCCCTATTATTTAGGAATTTCTCCAAAATAGATTGTGTAATTCCTAGGGTTGGTCATCTAACTGCATGCAACACCTGTACACTCAAGACTAGTCTACAACTGATGTTACACTACCCTAGAATCACCACAAAGCTGAGGAACTTGAATTCTTTACATGCACTAGTTATTTTGGGTTGATTGATCAATTAACTAGATGATCACTGAGTTAGACTGAAGTCCCACTACAAAAATGACCTTCCACTAGTTCCGCCAACAATTGGAACTATTTTAACTACAAACAACTTGAAATAATTGACCTTGATTGCTACAAATTAGTAATCACACATGGTTAACTGAACTCTAATTCCTCCAACTCAAATTTACTAAGTAAACTGGGTGAAAAAAGACACGTCACACAAGTTAACTACATCCAAGTTGTCTCCTGATGTGGAAATTCAAATTTTCGCAATTTAATCAAGGAAAAATCAAATTAAAAATATCTTGATGCATTTCTCAACAAGGTTATCTTGTATAAGGTCTTCTTTTCCATTGTGAGATTCCATATTGAGGATCCCAACGGGAACTCAAATTGTCGTACCTTCTTAGCTTGAGCCCTAATTAGGTTGTATTTCCTAGTCCATAAGTGTTTCCATAACTCTTGACCTCCCTAGATCTGTCTCCACCATAACTTGGATCCAATAGTTTTATTAAGAATTTTAAGATCCCTCAAACCATGGCCACCTCCCAATTCTAGTAGAAATGCATTCTCCCAGGAGACAAAGGTCCATTTTCGGGATTGTTGTACCCCATGCTAGAAGAATTTGTGGAAACAAGAGATGATATCCTTGTATACTCCTTTCAGCATAGGTAGAACTGATAATTCATCAATCAGAAGTGCTTGTAGAACATCCTCGACGTAACGTAATAGACTAGGGAGGTTCAATTCTCTAAATGTCTAATTTTCTATCCTTATAGAACTCTTCTCTTTGATCTTCGAGCAATAGTAAACCTACACTAAGTTAGCCACAAGAGGGAGACTAAGGTATTTGTATATCATAGTACCTATTTGGAAACCAATATTTCTTGCCAGATTCCTTTGCACCAACTTTTATGTTTTAAGAAGTACACACTATATTTCTCCCCATTGATCTTCATGCCAAAGGCTACTTGAAATTTGTAAAGGATCTAGTCCAAATGATCGATTGCTTGAATAGTTAGCTCATCAAATAACATAATGTCATCCACAAACTATTGGTGGGTGATAGGAAGGTCTATACCCCATAATCTCAACCCTTAAATAAGTCCTTGATTGTTAAGTTATGGTATGTTCTATGCTTAGAGTAGTTTACTTATTTTTCTTATTATTATCCATAGATTAGTAATCACATGTACATTAAGTAAAGTGCAGATAAAACATTAAATGATCGACAGAAAACAAGCCAAGAAAAGAGACACAAGATGTGGCAGCTAGCCAGGGACAAGTCCCAATATGGGGAAAAACTTTGATCAAATCTTCCTTTATCTTCAATAATTTAGCAGAGAGAAATAGTATATAAATCTGATTTACATCAGCAACAGTAAACCCTAGATCAGCCCTAAACTAGGGTAGACAATATCTTGCAAACTGACTATCGGATTAGCTTGATTCCTTCACCAAAAAATGTGGCCTTCCATAGAGAGTCAAGTTCACCTACAACACAGTTCTGAGAGAGAGAATGATGGTCAATGCTGGTCAAACTTTTGATCTATAGTTGCAACACTAAATTCTATGTCCTTCCTTCCACATGTGTGAGAGAAGATTCGTATCTGTGCAGGAGAGAGAAGAGACTCTTTTCTACATAGAAGAGAGAGAGAGAGAGATGTGATGGGATATGTGTGTCCAAATGACGAGGAAACCTTCTATATTTATATGAAAATGTTGGGGTTGAATAGATGCGACTATTGGGCTTCTGAGCCTACATAAGTTTCTGGCTGACTTAGACAATTAGTCCATAATCAAAATAAATTAATATCTCCATAAATACTTATCAAAATCGAATGATATTTAGATCAATCCTACATCTCTCCACGAGAGGAATCTAATAAAAATATTATCAGCCATGAATAAGATGACCCACTTGGAGTTTCACCCTAGTTTCCAATTTTAACACTCCCTCTCAACTAAGGAGAACCCCATCTGCAATTCGTCTGTCTGTCGCTACTATTCATCCATCAAATGCACTGCCCTGTACAACTTGACCCCTACTCTACTCTGCCCTGTTGTGCCTACTCTGCTCTATTTTTCTCTATTCTGCTCTACTCTGTTCTTCTCCACTCTACTCAAATTATGAAGAAGAAGAAGTGATCAAGGATGTATCATACCATCCTACACTAACCCGAAGTCTATCTCAAAGTGTGTACCACTGGTTCCAGAATAGTCCTCTACTAACTTGAAGTCAGTGTCATAGTGGGTACCACTCTCACTAGTCCCAAAATAGTATTATTGATCCCAGATCATGAAGGTCATCCTAGCATAGGGAGTATGGTAGATACAATGATGCATCCATTGGTACTTCTATGGTCCCTATCCTCATTTCCCTACTCATTGGTTAGATGAGAGGTACTTCCAATGAGTCCCAAACTGCATGGGTAGGATGCCTCGACAAGAGAACCAATCATCCTGTCCATAGGAGAGCAAATCATCCTGTCCCACAAGAGAGAGGATCGTCTTATCCACAGGAGAGTGAATCATCTTCTCCATAGCAGAGAAAATCATCCTATCCCACAAGAGAGCGAATCCTCTTGTCCACATGAGAGAAATTCATCCCATCCATAGGAGAGCGAATCATATTTCCCCACAAGAGAGTGAATCATCTTGTCCACAAGAGAGTGAATCATCCTGTCCACAGTCGCCATGGAGAACACATCATCCAGGCCCAATGGAGAACTAATCATCCTATTCCATAGTTACCACGGGGTGTCATAGGGGAAGGTTGAACCTTTTACCCCGTACCAAGTGCACCAATAGGGGATGGTGAGTCACCCTATGGTCATGTGTCACTCCTAGAAGTACCCCACGCCCCCCTCAAGCTCCCAGAGCTCAATACATCATACTTGACCCTCATCAGAGGGTCTCTGAACGACACCAATTCATTCTTAGAAAGTTAGGAATTTGACCTTTCCTAGGGGCTTTGTTAGAATGTCAGTGACTTGTTCATCTGTACCGATATGTTGGAGCCTTATTACTCCTCTCTACACCATATCTCGAATATAGTGGTACCTGATATCGATATGATTGGAGAGATCATGAAATATAGGATTTTTTGATAAATGGATCCTACTCTAGTTGTCACATAGGATCACGACGGTATCCAATGTAAATCAAAATAACTCACTGAAGAGCTTTCACAACCAAACTGCCTCACAGGAGGCCATGCTAGCAGCAATATACTCTGCTTTGGTGGTGCTCAAAGCCACCGACTTCTGCTTCCTGTTCATCCATGATATTGAAGCAGATCCCAAGTAGAAACAACACCTGGAAGTGCTCTTACGGTCCACCACACTACCTACCAAATTAGCATCAGTGAATCCAAGTAGTCTCACATCTCTGGTAGTGTATCTTAACCCATATGTAATTGTCCCACGAAGATATCTTAACAAATTCTTGGTACCAATCCAATGTATGTGGTGAGGATCAATCATATGTTGACTCAATGTGTTGATTGCAAAGCATATATCTGGACAGGAGTTCACTAAGAACATTAATGCTCTGAGGACTTGACGATACTTAGTGGCATTTCGTAAAATAGGTCCAACAGCACTACCACTTAACTTCTTGGAGTCAAGCTCCATTGGGGTAGTTACGGTCTTGCAATCCACCATATCAAATCTTTCCAATATCTTCACCACATATTTTCCTTGAGATAGGAAAATTTCCCCTGGCTTTTGCCAAACTTCAAGTCCTAGGAAATAGTGCATCAGTCCTAGGTCCTTCATTTCAAATTCAGAATCCAACTCCCTCTTACATTTGTAAATGAGAGGGTCTGCACCTATTAGAAAGAGGTTGTCAACATACAGCACTAGTATGAGAGGTTTTCCATCTTCAACCTTAAAGTAAAGGTTAGGATCAACTTCACTCCTAGTGAATCCTAACTTCATCGAGTAGCTATCGATCCTCTCATACCATGCTTAGGGTGCTTGCTTTAGCCCATAGACGACTGTCACATGGAATGAGTCGAGGTTGCGGACACGATCGACCTCCATAGTATCTAACGATATCTAGTGACAAGCAAGCCAATAAAAAACTATCTTTCTCTAAATATGCAATTAAAAATAAAGGCAAACAAGTGTTTTAGGCCTACCTTGGGTCCAATGCAAGTTTGTGGAAGCCTCGCTCCTTTGATCCAAATGAGCACTCTTGTAGCAAGTCTGCAAACACAAACAAGCAATCAAATTAAATAGCACCTGAAAAGTCAATGTCATAAAGCATATCCATCATAATGATCAAGGAATTTATGAAACAAACCACATAAGATAATTTGTTGAGAAAAATGAATCTGATTGTATTAATTCAAATCAAAGAATAACTTTACAACCTGTGCCTTGATGTTGTACAAGCTCCTCCCAGGGTCCAACAAGAAGTCTCCTCTACTTTGACAAGATTCACTCACTTCCCAATGAAGCCAAAAGGTATGTGATCTCTCCTCTCAAGCTTAACTAGGAAGTCTCAATTCCACCAGCATTTACCCTAAAAAATGTTCAGCTTCTAACCTCCCCAGAAACTAACCCAATGCCTTAATTTATAGTGCAATGGAGGGAAGTTACTAGGTCCTCCTTCAAAGGGATAGCTCCTCCTATCAATGGATTAGCTCCTTCTCTTTTGGGATGCATGAACCATCTTGGAGCGAACAA
>APFE030293658.1:39962-63755 GCA_000404065.3 Pinus taeda | reverse complement strand
AGAGGAGGTGAGGCATAGGTGGCCTCTAAATTAGATAGGTTCTTGATATCAGAGGAGATTATGCTTACAAATAATGAAATAACAACAAAAGTCCTCCCCTTTGGAGGCTCTGATCACTCGCTGATTCAATTGGAAATCAAGGGTTTGGTTTCTCCCAGGAATAGGCCCTTCAGATTTGAGAACATCTGACTCTCCCACCCAAATTTCATCAGTAATATCGAAAAATGGTGGTCTGAAAATTTGCAATTGGAGGGTTAAAAAATGTATCTCCTTCATAAAAGATTAAAGCATGTCAAGTTCAGGCTAAAAGAATGGAATAAGAAGGATTTTGGTTACATTTTTGTGAACAAAAGGTCATTGGAAATCAAAATACAGGAACTTAACCAAACACCGATCAAAGATGGCTTTGACAAAGTCAAAAGTGACAAGGCTGATAAGAATCACCTAGAATGGGAAAATTTATGCAAACAAGAGGAAACATTCTGGAGGAAAAAGTTTAGAGTTCAATGGCTCAGTGAAGGAGAGAGGAATACAATATTTTTCCATATATCCATTATGGATAATAGAGCATATGATAGAATCTCTATGATAAAGGATGAGAATGGGAAGCTTTAGAACACTCATAAGAATATTGAAGTTGTGCTTGTTCAGTATTTCCGAAACATCACTAGGGAAAAAATTCCAGATAGGGATCAATCCATTAAGGAAATTACAAAGCATATCCATAAGCTAGTTTCCAAAGAAGATAATTTTAACCTCAACAGACCTGTTACTGAAGAGGAAGTCAGTGAGGTTCTCAAAGACATGCATAATTGCAAAGCACCAGGTCCAGATGGTTTCAGTGTCGATTTGTTTAAAGCTTGTTAACATATTGTCAAACAAGATATTCTGAATGTGGTGAAGGATTCCAGGGGTAGCAAAATGATCCTGAAAGCCCTCAACACCTCCTTCTTCTCCATGATCCCCAAACATCATTCAACTCAAACTGCAAATAAGTATAGAACCATAGCTTTATGTAATGTGGTTTACAAGATAATATCCAAAGTAGTTTCTAATAAACTCAAACCTCTCCTTCCTTCTTTGGTGTTAGAGGAACAATCAGGTAATGTGGAGGGCAGAAAAATTTCGAATAACATTATTCAAGCCCATGAGGTGGTCCACACACTAACCAATAAAAAGCAGGCGAGGATGATCATGCAATTGTATATTGCCAAAGCATATGATAAATTTAATTGGATCTACATCAAAAAGGTTCTTACTACTTTTGGGTTTGACCACAGCTGGGTCCAATGGGTCATGGCTCTAGTGACCTCTTCCAACTTTACTATTTTGGTGAATGGTTCTCCCTCAGAGATCTTCATTCCTTCTAGAGGCCTCAAGCAGGGAGACCACCTCTCTCCCTTTCTTTTCATTCTCATGATGGAGGGACTTGGAAGATCCATTAAGAATGCCAAGAAAATGGGCAAAATTAAAGGTATTCAATTATCTAAGAATGATCAAGCTCTGACTCACCAACAATTTGTAGATGATTCCATGCTGTAAGAGATCCCCATAGTCAAAGAAGCTTCAGCCTACAATCAAATCCTAAAGGAATTTGCCTTGGCTACAGGTATGGAAGCCAATCTCTCTATGTCAAAAATCTTCTTCCTAAACACTAACATTGCTATTCAAATAAATATTTCAAGAATTCTTGGCTTCCAAAGGGATTCCCTCCTGACAAAGTATTTGGGTATTCCTCTCGCAGCCAGACCAATGCACAAGAGCATCTGGGAACCGGGGCTCAATAAATTGCAAGACATAGTGAAAAATTGGACCTTTAGAGTCTTGAACCTGGCAGACAGGTTGGTTCTGACAAAGGCGTTCCAGCAATCTATCCTCGTCTTCATGTTATCAACCCTCCCAGCTCCCAAAGGTGTTTTGGAGCAATTTAGGAGTATACAAAAAGATTTCCTCTGGGGTAAGGAAGAAACTAAGAAGAAATGGGCTCTGGTCTCTTGGGACAAAATGTGCAAACCCGAGAGCTAGGGGGGCCTAGGCTTGGATGATCACGAGATTCTTAATAAAGTTCTAGGAGCCAAGATTTGGTGGCGATGGGTTCAAGAGCCAAAAGCCTAGTGGGAAAGGATCTAGAAAGAGAAATATTCCAGCTCTTGGCACACTAATGATCTCATAAGAATGTCTAGAAATTTAAAAGGCCATCACATCTGGAATAGAGCCTGGGATAACAAAAACCTAGTTCAAAATACCAATTTCTGGGAAATAACAGCAGGTGATCTTGCACTCTTTTGGGGGGACAAATGGAAACAAGAAACAAAACTGTTAACAGAGGATTTTGTAAGCCTCAAGCAGGAAATAAATTTCCAAGGGTTAAGAAAAGTTAAGGATTTCTGGGATCTTGCTCAGACCTTTGGAAAGTGGAGAACTTGGGGAAAAATTAACTGAAGAGATGATAGTCCCATTAAAATTAAACCAGAGGCTCTTGGGAACTTGCTTAAACAAAGGATGATTTTAGTAACAGAAGCGCATGATCAATTGAGATGGGGAAATAATAATAAAGGCACATTTAATCTTAAGGAAGCTAAAAGTATTCTCCTTGGGATTGATTCCAGTGTTCTAGATAAGACATGGCAGCACCTCTGGAAGCACCAAGGCTGGATGAAAATCAAGCTTTTCATGTGGTTGGTTCATCACAAGAAAATTTTAACTTGGGACAACATCAGGAAAAGGGGTGTCATGGGTCCTTCCAGATGCCAGCTCTGTGAAGAGTAGGAGGAGAATATGGAGCACATTCTCAACAGCTGCTCTTATACCACCTGGTTATGGGATTCTTTCTCTACCATTTTTCACCAGTCAGATAGGGACACAAGTGGTATCAAAAATACCCTAAACAAGTGGAGAGGAAACTATTCAGAGAATGAATTACTTAATCTCGCCTGGGCCTTCACGCCAAGCTTCATTATCTGGAATGTTTGGAAAGAAAGGATTAAGAGAACTTTCAAGAATGAAAAGTCCACCCCCCATCGTTT
Source organism: Pinus taeda (assembly GCA_000404065.3). Lineage (NCBI taxonomy): Eukaryota > Viridiplantae > Streptophyta > Pinopsida > Pinales > Pinaceae > Pinus > Pinus taeda. The sequence continues at coordinate 60,729 of APFE030293658.1, read as the reverse complement.
ATTAGATCTGATACTAAAACAACTCCGGGAGACCATTAGTACCACAGTTCACAATCTTCCCAAAAATCTTCCCTCTCTGTCTGAGCTGAAAATTCTCAGATGGATGGGAATGAAAGGAATGATTCCCCAAGGACTAATCAGAAAGGACACAGCTATGTATATGGAGAAGGAGTTCTGGCAACCTCCAACGAAAGGATATCTGAAATACAACATTGATGGGGCTTCAAAAGGCAACCTGGGAATTGTTGTTTTTGGAGGAGTTTTAAAAGATGAGGAGGGCAGTATTATCTTTATCTTCCATTACCATGCAGGAAGAGCCACAAATAATATGGAAGAATTAACGGCTCTGGAACAATGTCTAAAGTTTCTGATACAGTACCAAAGCTCAAATGTCATTGTGGAAGTGAACTCAGAGATTACCATTAACTCTGTGAAAAGAATCAACTATGGTACTCGGTTGGAGAAAGTCTCTAATCATTGGAAACTAATCCCGGTTTACCAAAGAATCCAAATTCACCTCCAGGCACTTCGAATGGTGAGTTTCAAACATGTTCGACGATCGGCCAATAAACTAGTGGACCTTTTGGCTGAACGAGTGGTGAATAATGTAGATTGTGGGATGGTGAATAAGTGGCAAGAAGTACCTCAAAACCATTTAGAGGTTCTCTGTGAGGAACAAGCTGCAGAAAATAGAAAAGTGTTTCGTTATAGGACCAGGATCACAAACATGAATTTATTTTCTAGCGAGATTATTCACAACCTTTTAGAATGCATTTGGTAGAAAGGAAAGCTCAAGTACATTACATTATCTACTAGAGTTAGTTGAATGGGGTCCCCAGGTTTTTGGAAGACAAGTTGTTGGGTCTTTTCTCAAACAATTTCAATTTCAAGTTCAGGCCCCGACGAAGGAATAGAGAGAAAGAGAGATTGGTTTTTCTGGTAGCTGGAATTTTCCCCCTTTTAGTTTTCAAGCTTGCAAACCATGCCCGGGTCAGTTTTCCAGTGATCGCACGATTTTTGAGTGGTTTTTGGTTTTGTAGTTTCAGGTTCAATCCCATTGGGACTGCAACACGTGGCAGAGTGATTGATTTTGAAACCGCCCTCTATCGCACACTATCTTTCAGGCATATTCGGTCGCGTGATACAATTCCTGGCCATTGGATCAAGCAGCAAGGATCACGATAGGGATTGATCGTTTTGTTTTGCGAGCCCAGGCAGGCTTTATAGATTCAGTCTTTTGGGCACGTTTTATCCCTCTCTTGTGGGTTGTGGGTTTTACGAGGTTGGGTATGTCTATGGTTGTTAGTCGGATTCAAGGTGTATGTTTGGCCAGAACTTCCCTAGTGGGTAGGGGTTCTTGTTGCCTTTCCATGTTTGCTTCTCTTAAGTCGGGTAATCACCATAGTAGGGAGGAGGTCTTTATCATTTGCAGGGATTCCTTTTTCCCGCGTTCTTGTAAAGATTCGAGTTTTTGTACAATATATATTTTTCTTCTTTAATTAATGGATTAGAATGTTCTTTGCTTGCTTCAGCAAAAAAAAGTATGAAAAAGGTCTGGTTATTATATAAAAAAATAAATAAAAAAACAATCAAAGTTGTTGAAACTTTTGGAACAACCTAAAAAATAATGAAATAAAAGTATGATGTTTTAAAGATGTTTTTATTTTACTTTACCATGGTTAATATAAAATTTCAATTAACAACAATTAAGTTAGAAGAAGTTGTTGAGGAAAATCTAAATGAACAAGATATATATAAAAAAAAATCACTAAAACCCAAGAACAAAGTAAGACCAAAGTAAGAAGTAAAGATATAGTTAAAGAGGAAAAAGTATATACAATATAAAGTTTTGGAACAAAGGTGAAAAAGTTAAAGTTGGTAACAAAGGTGAAAAAGTTCATACTACTACCCTGCACTAACATGTATAGATTAAGTTTATTTTTCAATTCATTAGAGGTGTTGTAAGTCTAGCTAAAAACTAAAACAAATTGATAGTTGAGTTGTAATTAAAAAAATGTTAGAATATATTAATTATACTTAGCAATTATAAAAATTCTAATAATTTTTAATAAAATCTAAATTTAAAACATTATTTACTTGTAAAGATATTTTGGAAAAATTCTCCATAATATTCGTAAAAAATTCTCCATAATTTTTCTAAAAATATTCCACGATTCTTCTTGATCAATTTAATCTTACGTTCCCAAGTAATAGAAGCAATAGGAATTCAAATTAAAGAGCCAAAACTCGATTATATGATACTATGTGGTTTACTCTCCCCTATTAATTATTTGTGAGTGCATGACTACTGTAGAAAATTATTTTCCATCTTATATCTCTCATCAATATAACTTGCACACGATTCGGTGCTACATAGATTGAGTTGTGCTTCATTATTCTATAGTAGTCAAATAAAATAGGACCTTGTGACCTATAATATTGTGTTCTTATTGTTGTGTGTCCTATATATCGTATATGTAGTACATGTTGAGTTGGAAATATTTTAAAATTTTATTTAGTTTTTACATTATTTATCACGTATATGTTTTATATACTTTAGTTTTAGTTTTTACTTATATTTATAAGTATTTTTATTTTGAATAAAGTTTATATATTTTAATTTAATTGTTAATAATTATTAAGTAAATGGTAAATAGTTGATTATTACAAGATAGTTTAGAATAGTTTTAGTAGTAGTTATAGATCAAAAGCTGAGATTTATTTCAAAAAAATTAATCTTTTTGTCTATTTACTTAAATTTGTTATAGCTCTTGAAATGAAGAAACATGTGATATGAGTAAGTGTCATATTTGTTTATATGAGAGAATTATTGATTTTTTCTTCATGTTGAATTTAAAATCTATGGTATTGGCCCATACTATTATAACAAATTCTATATCTCAATATTAAAGTGGGGTGAATATCCATGATAAAAAATCATGTTACATATTTTTCTAAAAATATGTATATTTAACTTATGTATTAATTTTTTTATAATTACCACACACAATTATTTTTAAATCACCCTAAACACATCTTAACTTCAACTGAAAAATTGGTATCATCTATATGATATATATAATATATACACAGACATTACCACACACAATATTTTTAAACACTCAAATTCCTAACTTCAACAAATTTTATATATATATATTATATATAAGCATAATATGAAAACTTAAAACTCAAAAACAACAATAATACATATAGAATTTATCTTAATTTTATTTAATAATTAAATTTAATTTAAAATTTTAAATTAATTATTATTATTTATCGATATTCACGGGACCAAAATATACATAGCATCCTACCAAAATTTTATTCTTCGTATTAAATATCCGAAAAAAAATGTTTAATCAAAAGTCTTCACAATATATTCCTTTTAGATTTAAGATATACACAACAATTATTCCTTCACTTAATTGGAATGTGTTATCTCATCCACCATGTATCACCAATTATATCTATTTAAAAATCTAAATTCTCTAACTCCAACACATATCTATATTTAAATAGATTTTAATAATTTTAAAAAAAATAAAATTAAATAATTGGAAAATAGACTTACCAAGTATAACAAAACCATTATACTAATAAAAGGAACGGTGGAGGGTTAAATATTTTGGTAATTGTTTAGTTTTTGGATTTTTAATACTTGGTTGGTGATTAAAATTATAGAATTTTTAATAATTTTTAAAATATTAAAAAATATAATAATTGAAAAAGATTACCAAGTATAACAAATACCATATACTAATAAAAGGAACGGTGGAGGGTTAAATATTTTGTAATTTGGATTTTAATACTTGGTTGGTGATTGATTTTTTTCTATAGGACAATACTTAAATTTGGCATTTAAATGCAAAAATTATCTCTATTCTATTTATTAATTTCACAATATATTGGTCCTTTTCAATAATTAAACCTGTCAGATCTTTTATACTTATATGATCCTACCACTTTATTTGAGATATTATCTATATTATCTATTTTTTGTGTCATTAAAGAAAATCTCTCCATATAAGATTAGACATCTTGTCTTCTCTTTACACGTTAATGAGTGTGGTTTACTCTCGTCTATATAGAAATCAACATCTAATTTGATATATATACTTCATGTTATTGGATCACACAATCCCCTTAATATTTTTTATTTTATTATTTTTTCTTGCTGAACTTGTCATAATGTCACTTCTTTAGGGATTTTTGTTATGCATGTTGGGTTTTGTGAAATTAAAAAACAAAAAGTTAGCCGTAAATAGTAATGATATTGTGAGTTTATAGGATGATAATGTGACCTTACTAATCAAATAAATTACAAATGAATGATTGAATATAAATTTTGAAAAGGAAAAAAAAAAAATGAATAAAGTAAATAAATTCAAGTCACATGTTTTTTTTATATTTATATTATTGTTTTTATTATAATTATATTATTCATTTATTAATAATATGAAAACTTATGGGATAGTATATGAGCTTACTATTAAATAAATTACAAATATATTATTGAATAAAATTTTTGAATATTGTACATCTTTTTATAGACGTTTTGAATTAGCAATGGTGGTTTATCTTCACGATATGGAAAGATTATTGAAAGACTCATCTCATTTTTCATATATATAAGAGGTGTATGAGATGTTTAGCCGACAAATATTAAGCTTTATTAAACTCTATTTCAATTATTGTATTTGTTTTAATTATAATTAATTGTTTTTATTATATTTATAATTGTATTTTTGTGAAATTTAGGATTAAAATATTATATAGTCAATTTAATTATTCTATTATTGTTTTTTTGAATTCAATTTGTCTTATGTGATATTTTTAGGGATTTTTTAAAAATTTATTATAGAATTTATTATATCATTGGGTTATTGGTGTGTTAATTTATTTTTGTTAATTATTTATTATTTTATTATATTTATTTTATATATGGCTATTTTTTCTTATTTTATTTGTTCTCATTGATTATTCTCCTTATGTTTCATTTTGTTTTTTCTAATTTTTGTTTAGGATAAGTTGTCCTATTCTAATTGTGTTGGTTATACCTTATTTTATTAGTATTGATTATGATTTAGTTATTATGTAGGACAAATTGTAGTAAGCCTTTATAAATAAACATAGATAAGAAGATATTATTAACTAAGCTATGACCCTAATAAAATAATAATAACAATTCAATGATTAACATAACAGAATAACTAAATCATAATCAAAACTAATAAAATAAGATATGACCAACACAATTAGAATAGGACAACTTATCCTAAACAAAAATTAAAAAAATTAAAATGAAACATAAGAGAATAATCAATGAAAACAAATAAAATAAGAAAAATGGTTTAGCCATATAAATAGTTAAAATAAATATAATTAAAATAGGAATAATTAATACAAATATAATTAATACAACCATAACCTTAATGATATAATACTTCTATAATAATTTTTTTTAAATCCCTAAAAATATCACAATAAGACAATTAAATTCAATGAAAATATAAAATAATTAAATTATTATATATAATTTAACCCTCAATATCACAAAATACAATTTATAAAATATAATCAAACAATAAATTTAATTAAAAGAAATAGAATAATTGAAATAGAATTTCTAAACCCTATATCTGTGAGCTAAACATCTCATTACACCCATATATAATATATATATATATATATATATATTATATATATATTATATATATATATATATTTACTATATAATGAGACTAGTCTTTCAATAATCTTTTACATTGAAGAATGAACCGGTGTTGTAGTTCGAAAACATCAATAAAAAAAGAAAAATAATGTGATGTATCCAAAAGATAATATACATAATCACGAGACTCATAGAACCTTCAAAGACAAATTAATATATATAATATTTATAGATATATAAATGAATAAATTCAGTGAGATATCTCTTATTTTAGTTCCCTGTTCCACTTACTAATAGTATGAAATATGTTGATTAATTCTTAAATTATTACACTCTAAAATCCATGTATTTTTTCTTCTTAATCCTAATGAAATTTGTATACCTTTGGGAATTTGTATACCTCTGGTATTTGATATGAATATGACTTGAACACTTGACTAATTAGTAAATAATTAGTTACATCCTCATTAACATAATAGATAATTAGAATAATACATATGGGCACGAATTAAATGTAAATTTGTCAAAAATATAGCACTATTTTATAGGTTTGATTCAAGTTCATAATAATAATAATAATATATTTTTTTGTTTCCTATAAAATAATTTAATGTTTGTATTTGAGAATGTAAATTTCATTAAATTTTATTAGGTTTAGATATATCTGTTATCAACATTTATAATGATCATTGACAATTAATGCAATATTATAATGATCACTTATTAAATGATCACTGATATTAATGCAATGTCATTGTGATAAGTGATAATAAATTTTGGAATAATATAATTGTTTATATTAATTTTATATTATATTTTAAATAATAATAATAATAATCTAATTTTAAAAATACTATTAATTTACAAATTAAATTGGTGTATGAGACTTTTTTCTATGTGGAATAAGAGACCCACTTTAGCAGTTATTTGACAATTAAATCTAAGAAAGCATAAATAATCTATTTCTCTGGTTTTGAAACTCTTAAAAAAAACATGCTTTTAACCACTAAACCCACTCAAATATAAAAAATTTACATATATTTGTTCGTCTATTAATTTTCAATTTAACATATTTTAATGTTTAACACTTACTTCTTTAACTAGATAACTTCTCCCTAAATTATACCAAATGATATTTTCCCAATCTCCCTACCTGGCATTCCTTTTCCAAAATCACTGAGATTAATACATTTTTCCATTTGATTTAATTCCTTTCAAATACATGTTTTTTATTATAACAGCAGACAGACACACATATGTGATGGTTCTTGAAGTAACCAGCTCCAATTTTTAATAACTTTTTAATAACTAATTTTTTATTTCGATGAGCTGTGATCCCCCATTTTCTCTTTTGCAGTATCACTGATAATAATGCAATGCGACAAATAATGATTATTTCTCATTTTAAGAATATAAAGTTTTTTCCGTGATAAAATTATATACATTGTTCATCTGATGACTTCTCGTCCATTTTCTAATGATTTATTTTGATATTACCTGCTCTTTTTAATTATTGAGTTTTTAACATGACCACCCTTCATCTGACCTTCTCCATCGTATTGCTGCCTCACCTTTGCTCAAATCGTTCCACTAAGTGCAATTTCGGGAAACCATAATTGTGCAAATTTACTATTTCTTATTTTGATAATATAAAGTTCTCGATTTATAAAAGCATGTATATCCATATTTAATGACGCTTGATGTAACCTGCGCCATTTTTTAATGATCGACGTTTTAATCTGATGACTCTTTGATTTGACATGCTCCATATCCTCTGCTTTCCAAACACACATCGATTTTCTTAGTCGAATTAGGTGAACATAAATCCAGCCATTTTGCATAAATCGAGCATTCGTATCGCTGTTCTGCTTGGAATTAGGTGAACACACAATTGTAGCAATTTTAGTAATGGGCTGTTCAAATTTTTTTGTCTATTATCTACATGAATTATGAATTCAGAATAAAAAATGAGATTTCAAAGGAACTATATTGCCAATTATAAATAAATAGATTTCCGTGGACCGACTTTTTATCATTATCGTCTCAGAAAAAGCCTCGAGAAGGGGGCACTTTATCACACCCTTGTACTATCGGGCTCTCTTTTATAAAGAAAACATAACGAGTTTCTGAAACATATTGCTACGGCCTCGCATCGTATACATCTTAATACATGCCTACTGGCAGAATGAACATTTGGACAGGTTATAGTTATTCGTTGTTCCTGTATCACATATTTATGTCGTACATATCCACATGTATCACATTGTCATCGAAAATGTTTGAATAGTAATTCCTAATTGTTAATTTCAGAATTTTTTTTTAGAGCAATTGTTCGTTGTTAATCGGTGAAAGAGTGTTATATGCTCCATATGACACTCCGTTGTAGTAAATTCAATGTTATTTGTATATCCCATCCCACAGGGCACTATTGCAATGTCGATATTGATTGCTGTACTAGCATCCCAATCTGCAATGTGTTCACAATACTTGAATTATAGTTAAATCAGCACCGCCAAAAAGGAACCAGAAAGGAAAGCGTACAGATACGGTGGGAAGAGGCTTCAATAGTAATTTTATCTTTTTTATGGGTAAGGAATTTTATTTTTAAAACCAGTGTTATTTAGTATTGAGGATTTGTGGTTTAGTTTAAATATAGTTAATTGGAGTATGAATTTTTGATAATCTGTGAGATGATCAATTAAAGCTTCCAAAAAAAATGAAAGTGCAAATTTTTGTTAAAATGTTATTTTTTGGTGAGTGCCCTACTTCATTGGTTGTAACTAACCTTTATAACTTTATTTCTTTTTTCCATTATTGGTTCAAATTGATATGGAGAAACTTAGTTTCAATTCTATGACATGTCGATTCCAAGAAGCTTGTTTTTCCCAACCTATTGTCTCCTACAAAATTCAGGGGAATTGAACTAGACTGATTTATTTTTTAATGCAATTGTGTTTGTGGTAGAAAAGGCATAAGAGTATGAAACATACCTTTTATTATTATCATTCAAATGGTGTCTCTTGACAAACCTTTTATTATTATCATTCAAATGGTGTCTCTTTCTTTTTTTCATTAGAGAGAAAAATTGAGTTGACATGATCTATAATTTGTGATTTAGTATTAAACTAGCACAACCACATTTATATTAATATAAATGTGGTTGATAAATACCTATAGACCTATATAAAAAAAATTTAACAATATTTAAAATTATGTAATAACAAATAAATAAAAATCAATGATTGCATCTATGACACAAGCCAAGCCATTGATAAATAGATAACAATAAAAGTAACATTACAAAAAAATTTATTACACTAAAAATATTGTTATTATTATAAATAGTAAGATTTATTATTTACTTAAAAAATATAATAAATATATAAATAATAATAATAATAATAAAATATTAAAAATTAAATAGTCAAAGTATTTAAATAATTAAAAATATGAATAATTAAATTTAATTAAATAATAATATTAACAATAATGTTGTTACTAAAAATAACAATAATATAACCTTTAAGATAAATATTATAAACCCTAAAAGAAATATGGTTGTCCATAGTTGATTTTCATATTGACAAAATCTTGTAACAATGTGATATTTGACTATGGTTAACCATGATTGACATGTTGAGACAACCTTTATCACAATGTGACATCGGCCAATGACTTGCCATTGTTGACCATGGTTGATCTCCATATTGAGATAATCTTTGTCACCATGTGAGCTTGGACCATGGTTGTGACAATGTGACGGACCAAAAGAAAATCTTGTCACCATACGATGTTGGAACATGGTTGCCTATGGATGACCATGGTTGTGACAATGTGATGAACCAAAAGACAATCTCTCTCACAATGTGACCACGGTTTTTCAACATGGATAACCATGGTTGACCATGATGGACCATAGTTGGGACAAGCTTTGTCACAACGCAATGCTAGGACATGATTAACCATGGTTGATTTTCATATTGAGACAATCTTTGTCACAATGCGACATTGGTTGGTTTTCATATTGAGGAAATCTTTGTCACAATGTGACGTTGGACCATGGTTGACCATGATTATAAACCTAATGGATTTATATTAAACATAAAAATTATTCTTATAAAGCCTATGAATAATATTGTACCCTAGGAATGTGAACCCTTAGATTAATAAACCCAAGGGAATATTATTAAACCCAAGAGAAAAATATTATCAGCTCAATGTATAAAAGCACTAAGATAAGGATTATAAACCCTAAAATAAACATAGTTAACCATGGTTTACTATTATTGATTTTCATTCTAAGACAATCTTTCTCACAATGCGATGTAATATTAAAATTAATTAATTATTACAAAACTAATAATAATAATTAAATAATAATAAATAATATTATTAAAAAATAAATAATTAAATAAAAAATATTAAATAATTAACTAATATTAAATAATTTAATTAAATAATAATACTAAACAATAATATTGTTATTAAAAAAAAATTGGAAGGAGCAGGCGATGGCAGCAGCTAGGGTTTGAGCACCTGTAGCAAGGGCAGGCTCTGTCCCCCTACACTTGCAGCGACAGCAGGCTTTGTCATTCTACTGTGTTCAGTGGACAAGGACTGAAATAGATTTTCGCCTTACGAACTGTGGGTACACTTCGTATGGAACCCTAGTCGGGGGGAGGTGAAGAACCTCCCCCACAAAATGACAATGAAATGTTTGGGAACCTAGTAGAGAAGGAAAACGCAAACCAGAATGGAGACAATCGTAATCAGGAACATCAACATGCAAGACAAGGAGAAAAAGCGTGAGAGGTTCATTCAGCGACATGCAAACCAGTCGTTGCGATTCGACCAAGAGTTGAGCTGCCTAGACATTGTATCAAAGCAAGAATACAGTTTATGAAAGACCATGCTCTAATAGGGAAGTTCATAGGGATGTGGCCGACCGAAAGAGCACTGCGAAGCTGGATAAACACGAAATGGCACCCAAAGGGGCAGATTACCTTGCAGCTGGGACCGAAAGGTTTTTTCACAGCTATTTTCAATTGCTTGGAGGACAGAAATAGGGTCCTGGATGGTGGACCTTACTTCTTCAATACTGCTGGATTATTTATCAAAGGTTGGGTAGAACGATTCAACCCAGATACGGTGGACCTCAGCCAGGCTCCGGTGTGGATTCGCCTATATTCACTCCCTGCAGTTGGGAGGAAGACTCTCTGAAAGCGATAGGAAACACTCTCGGTGAGTTTGTCAAAACCGCAGAAGAAACGAAGACAGGTAAATATACCTCTTATCCCAGAATTTGTGTTTATATGGATCTCAACCAATCTCTTCCAGATGCGGTAAATATCTCTTACTTTGAGAAGGATTGGTTATAAATTATTGACTATGAAAATGTGTCGTTTCGTTGTCGAAGATGCCATGCTCTTGGGCACTTATTCAGAGACTGCCCTTTAACTTAGAAACCCTCCCCTGTTTCGGATCCGGAAGTCTCAGACGGATCTGGATTCATCAAGATGGCTAGTCGTCGAAGGGCACATAAGAAGCAAGCCCCAAAACCAAAAGTAGTGCAAACTAGTCAACCAAATCCATCTAGCAGCAACAAACTTGGATCCCTAGCAGATCAATCAGAAAATCAACTGAATTTGTCAGAACTAGAACCTAAGAACGATGACAATAAAAAAAAAGGAGGATCCACCTTGTCACCAATAGATACTCATGGTAAGGAAGCTTCGACCTCAGATAAACAAAAAGATGTATCATGGAATACCCAAAACAAACCAATGGAGACTCCAATCTCAGCTATAGCTACAGAAGAAGAACCAATGGAAGAACAAGATTACTCTCAATTTATGGATGAAGAAACAGACACAATAGATATTGGGGATTTAGATCTTCTGGGCCTTGAAAAGGCATGCACAACCAATAATTTTGAAAATATTCTAGGCATACAGCTAAAAAATCTAGAAGAAGTTTTATCAAGAGCACAAAGGCAAAAATCTTTAGGTATTCAAACAGGAATCTCTTGGGACAGAAGACTCATTTCCAAGGACATTAAAAAGCAAGGTAGAAAAACCGTTCTTCAAAGAACAATTAAGGTGGGGCAAATCTTAGTGGATTTAGGCAGATATGCGAAGTTAACTAAGTACTTTAGTCCTGAAATCAATCTTTCTCATTGAAGCTAATTTCTTGGAATATCAGAGGGCTTAGCAGCCCCAGGAAAACTCAACTCCTCAAAAACATGGTAAAGCAAGAAAACCCTCAGTTTATATTCTTGCAAGAGACAAAATGCGACTCCATCGTGCTGGACAAACTAGCCAATAAATTCTAGCCTGGAAGTCATAATATAGCAGTTGATGCAAATGGAGCCTTAGGAGGCATCATCATCATATGGGATTCCAGAGCTATGGAGCTCACCAACTTCCATGCTCACAAGAACTTCCCCCAAGAAACTTTTCACATTTTAGGAACAAACCAATATGGACTCCTAACCAATGTTTACTTCCCACAGGAAGCTCAAGGAAAAGAAGAGATCCTAAACTCCATCTTGGCTCTTAATCAGGATAGACCACTTCCTCTTTGGATTGCAGGTGGAGATTTTAATATGATCACAGAATGGATGAAAGGAGAGGAGGAAGGGACAGAAGCTCTCAAGAAGGAATGCTCTTGAAGGACTTTATTAAAAATAACTGGCTCATTGATCTCCCTTTCAATAATGGAATTTTTATATGGAACAACAGACAAGCAGGAAGCTTCCAAATTGCATCTCGATTGGATAGGTTTCTTCTCTCAGATAATGCCATTCATCTTGGGGGGGATTTTGCAGCCTCTATCTTGCCCTTTACTGGCTCCGATCATTGGCCCATTTCACTTCATTGGTCCTGACTGGGGAAAAATACTCGCAGACCTTTTCGCTTTGAAGCCTTCTGGTTGACTCATCCAGACTTCCATAAGTTCATCAGCACAGAATGGAAAAGCTTTCATTCACCCCCAGGTTCCAAAATGTTCCAATTTCAACAAAAACTCAAGCACCTCAAAGGCAAGATCAAATATTGGAATCGAACTACATTTGGCAATATCTTTCACGGGAAAGCAAACATTGAGCAGGACATGAAGCAACTGCAACAAATGATCATTACTCTTGGCAGATCCAATGATCTTGCAGAACAGGAAAAAACCCTTGAAAGGAAACTTATGGAAAAAGAAAAGCAGGAAGAAATGTTGTGGAAGCAAAAATCAAGAATTAGGTGGCTTAAAGAGGGTGAAGAAAATACCAAATTCTTTCATAACACCACAATCAAGCACAGAATGCACAATAATATTACCCACATCCAAATGAGCAAGGCACTAAAGTTGAAAAAAATGAAGAGATAGAGGCCAAACTCCTCAACTACGTCAAGCAGGCGCACGAAGAACCAAACACTGACCATTCTCAGGCCATTCAAAATATCACAAGCAAAATCCCCAAACTCATTTCAGATGAGCATAATCAAATGCTCCTCAAATCTGTCGATCTTCAAGAAGTGGAAACAACAGTTAAACAACTAAAAGCTGGCAAAGCCCCGGGACCGGATTGTTTCATCTCCGACTTTTTCCACAACTTTTGAGACCTTATCAAGAATGAGGTCTGACAGGTCGTGGAAGAGTCACGCTCTCTTCGTTGGATGTTTCCAGGGATAAATGCCACTTTCATACCCTGATTCCTAAGGTGGAGAAGCCTTGTAAGCGGATAAGTTCAGACCAATTACTCTCTGCAATATAATTTACAAAATAATCTCAAAAATTATAGCCACCAGACTAAAGCTTTTGCTTCCTTTGATCATCTCTCTAGAACAGTCTGGATATGTGGAAAGCAGGCAGATCACGTATGGGATCATCCTTACGCATGAAATAATTCACTCCCTAAAGATCTCCAAGAAGCCAAGTATGCTTCTTAAACTTGATCTTTCAAAAGCTTTTGACAGCCTCAGCTGGAATTACATTGAAAAGATTCTATTGCCTTTTGGTTTTAATGCTTCCTGGGTTTGATGGATTATGAGCCTCATAATGTCCTCCTTCTTCTCGGTTCTATTTAATGGCATTCCCTCCAAAACCTTTCATCCTTCCCGTGGCATTAGGCAAGGCGATCCCCTCTCCCCTTTCCTATTTATCATAATGGCGAAAGGTCTTGGGAGAAGTATCAAGCATGCTCAGCAAGCTGCTCGTCTCAAAGGTCTCTCCTTTCACAACTCCCCTGTGTTCACTCACTAACAATTTGTGGATGACACCATGCTCTATGGGCACCCCTCAGCCCAGGAAGCCAGGCATCTCAAATCTCTTTTAGCAGATTTTTCAAAAGCCTCAGGTGCTTCTATAAATCAGTCCAGGTCTCAAATTCTCTTTTTTCATACTCCCTCTGTTATCCAGTCAGCCATCTTACGCATCCTCAGATTCTCCTCATCCAAACTCCCCTCTACTTATTTGGGAGCCCCCCTCACAGCCTCCAACTTGAAGAATTCTTCCTCGAGATCTGTCTTAGACAAGCTGGAAGCTAGGCTCTCCTCTTGGACCCATAGATCTCTCAATATGGCTAGCCGTCTCGTATTGATCAAAGCCATCCTTCAAGCCATGCCCCTTTACATTTTTTCCATTCTCGCAGCTCCGAAATGAGTTCTCAAAGAACTTAAAGCTATCCAGAGGGTTTTTCTCCGGGGCAGCAGTGGACTTCAGTGCAAATGGGAACTCGTCAAATGGGAAACTTTCTGTCTTCCAAAAAAAGGAGGCGGCATTGGATTAAGATATCTGACTCACAACAATGCGGTCATGGGCGTTCGGATCTGGTGGAGATGGCTCTTAGGCCCTCTTACTCCTTGGGTTATTTTATGGACAACCAAATATGTGGGAAACTGTCCTAGAGAGGAACTTATAAGAATATTAGAGATGTGCAATGGTTCAATTATTTGGAACTCATCAAAACTTCACAGGAACCTAATTCAGCAGCACAATTTTTGGGATGTGAAAAGCGGTGACCAGGCTCGATTTTGGGACGATTCTTGGCAACAGTTGCCCAAACTAAGAGACCTTTTCCCGAATATTGTCCCCCCGGAACAGGATCTACATCCCCTAATCAAGGTTGGAAACTTTTGGAGCATTACCGCCCAACAAGACTACAAAGAATGGCACAAAGCCTCTCATATCATAACTCATGGGACTATACAAGAACAGCAAACTCTGGACACAGAACTAACAAAAAGGAAAATACAGTACTCTGAGGAAAAAGACGTTCTCAGATGGGGATATGAAGAAAGAGGCACTTACTCCACCAGAGAGGCTTACAATTTACTCATTAAAGATCAAATCAGGCCCGCCATGCTATGGAGCAAGATATGGGATCCTTCCAGTTGGCCGAAAATCTCCACCTTTCTTTGGCTTCTCTGCCACAAAAGGATTCTCACATGGGACAACTTGAGGAAGAGAAACTTTATTGGTCCCTCCATATGCTTCATCTGCAAAAAAGAAGAAGAGACAATTGAACACCTCTGGTATCACTGCCCGTTAGCATATAAGCTTTGGAAGAAAATAAATTTTCGTTGTCAGAAAGAGGCAGGGGTGAATGGAGACATAACGGATACAATACGCAATTGGGACCCCCACCCCTATCAAAGAAAATTACTAAATTTCGCATGGAAGCTCATCCCAGGTTTTGTAACTTGGACCATTTGGAAAGAGAGAAGCGGCAGAATCTTCAAAGACCAATCCAAATCTCTGGATGAGATATGGAAAATCATAAAGCAAAACATTGAAGAAACCATATCTCTAAAAACTTGGTACCAGGAGGATCTCCCCACCCTCCCCCAGGAACAATTAATCTAGAATAATTGGAAATTCCACAGAAGGCAAGACTTGTTGATCAAGGGAACAAGGCCCCCAAAAGGCTCCTCATTGGTGAAATGGTCACCTCCCCCAAAAGACATGTATAAACTTAATTTTGATGGTGCATCCAAGGGTAACCCAGGGAACTCAGGATTCGGAGGAACTATCAGAGACTATAAAGGAGACAATATTATCACCTTCTTGGGCTCTCACGTATGGGACACCAACAATTCTGCTGAGTTAGAAGGTCTTTGGAAAGGGCTTCTAATAGCACAAGGCATGAATCTTTTTCCGCTCCTCATAGAGGGGGACTCTCAAATCCTCATTCCAATGGTCTCGAGGATCCTTCAGGGTTCCCCCTCCTCCAAAATTTGCAATAGTTGGAGAATGGCTCAACAGCTATTGCATATTGAGTGATGGATTAGTTTTAACACGACGATCTCCTTCACTCACATTAGAAGAGGTGGGAACAAAGTTGCGGACCTCCTTGCTAACTTGGGAGTTGATAGTGGACGACATCTTCTTGTTGGATCTCCAGCAAATCTCTTATCGGAATCTCAACTTCTTGTCTTCAACAATCTGGTGCAGGAGGAAAGGCCTGAGCCTAATGATGCACTCCTGGATCCAGGTGATGTCCTAGCAATCAATGCTATTCATGCAATTTAATTATCCCAGGTACCACCACCTTCTTTGCAGCGTGGAGCCCCAGATTACATTCGATCGCGGGAGGAATGTTTTTGTGACTGCAGGTTGGGGCAGGCTGGCACCATTAATGCAGGACGAGGCCCGAAGCTGCCTATTGAGGCTTATATACATGGCGTTCCCTTTCGTTTTTTCCACTTCCAGTGTTCAGGCTTCTGGTTCTCAGTTTGGTTTTCAGCTATGTTGTGAAGGTGAGAACGCGCCCATTTTCAAAGGTGAGATTCAAGCCTGTTCGGGTTTAAATTTGCACCACTTCAATTTTACCTGTGCACTGCACAGAGGAACTCATTCAGTGGCTGGGGGTAAGTGGTTTATTAACTGCAATATCAGTTATATCTGCGTTGCTTCTCGGTCTCGAGCCTCTTTTGTTTGTTCTTATGAGCCTCTGGTTCATTTGGGGCATTCTTATGGGTTTAGGCTCTGTTCCTTTGATTTTTATGTGTCTATTGGTAATATGAAGCGTCCACGGAAGCAGACTCGTTCGGTTGACCGCCCTGGCAATGCCAAGCGACCCTCAGTGAATCCTTGGCCCAACCCCTCGCTTTCGCCCATCAACCTCTCTTCCTCTCCGGAGGACCCTCCACCCAGCAAACCTCCTCGCAAGCCCATTCCTAACACTGCCTTTCAGTACACCCATTTTAAATTCCAGAGAAACTTGAATAGGCCTTTGATCTCCGCCCAGATTACCATTCTCATGACAGAAGAAGAAAAACAGGTCGCCCCTCTCTCCTGCATTGTTCCCAATCCCTCTCACAGTAGTTAGTGCTCCTCGACCGAGGATTCTCTAGGTATCAAGAGGGAGATTGAACCTATTCTGCAGGTCAATCTGCCCCTGATTATCCCTCCCCTGGCTGAATGTGATCAATTTGAAGTGGAGATTGATGCAGGAACCGCCGACAAGGTGACGGAAGGCAAGGTGATGGAAGGCAAGGAACCTCTAAGTCAGGATGACGCGTGTCAGGATGCCGAGGAGACACAGGGGGAAGCTGAGAAAAACGAATAACTTGCGGTACGGTTTGCCTTTTTTGGTTCTTCGGTGGATGCTCAGGGAGCATTGCCTAGTCATTTTGGCCATGGCTCAACTTGATAGCATCAACTCCAGTTTTGGGTCTCTCATCGACGCGGCGTCTATTCTTTTCCTGGACCCTTGCTACCAGTTCTGTTTTTCTGTTTCTCTTCTTGTCTATCATTCTCTATATGCTTGTAAAGCCAATTTAATTGGTTGTATGTCTCTGATTCTCCCCGGTTCTTATAGTAATGGGGCAGTTTTGTAATGTTAATGGCTTTTGGGCTCCTGCCCTTGCAGCCGCCGACATATGTAAAAATATTTTGATTTCTAGTTAATAGAATTAGATGTTACAGAGAAAAAAAAATACTGTTATTAAAAATAATAAACATATAAGCTCTAACATAAATATTATAAACCCTAAAATAAACATGATTCATCATGGTTGACTATTGCTGATTTTCATATTGACACAATCTTTGTCACAATGTGACATTCAACTATGGTCGACAATGATTATTTTTTTTATTGAGAAAACCTTTGTCACAATGCGACATTGGTTGATTTCATATTGAGAAATTTTTGTCACAATGTGACGTTGGACCATGGTTGACCATGATTATAAACCTAACAGATTTATATCAAAATGACAGATTAATATTAAAGCGTATTAATAATATTATATGCTAGCAATATGAACCCTTAGATTAATTAACCCAAGGGATTGATATTATAAATACAAGGGATTAATATTAAAAACCCATGAGCTTATAAATGAAAGTGAATAATATTAAACCCAAGGGATAAATATTATAAACCCAAGGTATAGAAAACCCTCATAAAAATATTATAAACCCTAAAATAATCATGGTTGAACATAGTTTACCATCATTGGTTTTCATACTGAGACTGTCTTTATCACAGTGTGATTTTGGACAATGGTTGACTATTGTTAATTTTCATATTCAAACAATCTTCAGCACATTGTTACATTGGATGATCGTCGACCATGGAGGACCATGATTGTAAGCCCAATGGATTTATTTTCGAAGCCTTCTTATTTCAGGTTAACATGGATGAGGATCTATTGAGCTTATTTTTAATTGAGGGCATGGATTGATTCTCAAGGGAATATGCTCACCACATGCTTAGTCTTAATGTTTATGAGTGGATGTAGTGTATTAAAGAGTTTGTTAGGTTGCATTAACTTTTAATAAATTCAAAAAAATATATTCCTGCCATGTGGCTCTCTGCCCACCAATTTCATAGGGATTTGAGATTATTCCAACTATAATAAGTTCCTCATTATTACTTATAACATTCATTTACACATAAGAAAATTATATTTAGCCAAAATGGTCCATTACTTTTAATAAATTTAAAAAATTAGATTCCTGCCATGTGGCTGCTCACCGAGAAATTTCCTAGAGATTTGAGATTATTATAATTCTAATAAGTTACTTGTTATTATTTATAAAATTCATTTCTAATTCATTTTTTTTTCTTAAGTTAAAGTTGATCCATAACCTTGTTATCCATGATTAATCAGGTAATTGTGTGCACTAGTAAGACAATGTTCATGTTGTAATAGTTTTTTTTCTATATCAACCACATTAATATTTTTTAATGTGGTTGTAAACCCCAGGGATGAGCATGATGAGCATGATGACCATGCTTGTAAACCCAAGGGATTTATATTAAACCCCGGGATCAATATTATTATTTACACCTGTATTCCAATTAATGAGGCCATGAAGGTGATTTATAAGCTCACCGACCATGATACGGCTAAGTTAGTTGAACTTTGCCTCACCTCCACCTTTTTCAGCTTCGAAGGAGAATTCTATGAGCAGACCTGTGGGGTTGCCATGGGCTCCCCCTTGTCCCCGGTAGTCGCTAATCTCTTTATGGAAAATTTTGAGACTAAGGCTTTGGCCTCCTCTCGTCTCCTTCCGAAGCTTTGGAGAAGATTTGTTGGTGACACTGGTGTTGTCTGGTCTCATGGTCCTGATGAGCTGGATCATTTCTTCAATCATCTTAATAACTAGTCCGATGCCATAAAATTCACGATGGTAAAAGAAGACAATGGTTGTCTTCCATTCCTGGATGTTCTCATCTCTAAGAAAGAGGATGGTTCCTTTTCTCATCAAGTGTTTAGGAAGAAGACGCATACTGAGCAGTACTTACATGCTTCTTCCCATCATTTCCCTTCTCAAAAGTTAGGGGTTCTATGCACTCTCGCCACCCGGGCTTTTAGAATCTCTGATGAAGAGAACTTGGAAAAGGAGAAGGCTCATCTCTTGGATGTCTTTGTGGAAAATGGTTACAAGAGACACCTAGGTCATAAGGCCTTCCTCAAGGCTAAGAAGGAGCCATCAATCCGTAGGGATTCCAGTGATCGTGCCATGGGGGTCAACCTTCCTTATATCCAAGGGACCACAGATAGGATTGCGAGGATTCTGAGAAAGTTTGATGTACCTGCAACTTTTAGACCTCTTAATACTATCCGTAGCTCCCTCAGGTCTGTGAAAGATCCTATTGACCCTAAAGACATGAAGGCGTCTATGTCATTCCGTGTTCTTGTGGGATTCCTTTATTGGTGAGACAGGTCGCTCTATCAATCAGGCATTCGGCTGACTTGAAGCATGGTAGGACCAAATCCTCAGCCCTGGCTGAACATGCTGAGAAACGATTTGATCATGTGTGTATCGGAGAGGCCCAAGTCATTGCTAAGTTTTCATTTTACCTCGCAAGTTTAGAGAGGCCCTGGAAATTGAAAAAAGGCCGAATAATCTTAATAGGGATGATGGCTGGAAGATCAGCAGTTGTTGGGTCCCAGCCCTGTCTTCCTAGCATCCGTAGTCCCTTTTTGGTAAGGCCTTTGGGTTTCCTGTTTCCTTCCCTTCGGGTTTGGTTCCCTTGGTGTGTTATTTATTTTTCTATTTTATTTGTTCCCCCTTTTAATTATCGTCCTTACGGTTGTTTATTTTTGACTTGTAATCCTTCCAATTTATTTGTACCTAGTTTATTATATATAATTGATTGGAAAATTAAAGATTTTTGATCTTTCCTTAGAATGTAATGTTTATTTTTATTCCTTATTAACCTAAGTTTTTGCTATTTTCGAATATAATTAGAATTAATTAATTAATTAATTAAATATGTATTGTGAGTAATGGGTTAATATTAATTTTCATTTAGTCATTTTTTATAAAAAAAAATTAATAAATTTAAGCTAACCCTATTAAAAAGAAACAAATTTTTTTTGATATATTTATCTAGTATTTTATAGGAATTTATATAATATTAGATGAAATACTACTACGTATTGAAAAGATTAATATATATAGTTTTATATATTTGTTTATATATAGGGATGTATATCATATTTTAGATTTAAATTTAAATAAATAAATGGTTTAGTTTTGTTAACTAACCATTGGTCTTTTTATTTATTTTTACCCAGTTTAAAGAATAAATATTTTTTCTAATAAATATATAATAATTTAATAACTTAGCATCAAATAGGG
>APFE030293658.1:1308-39921 GCA_000404065.3 Pinus taeda | reverse complement strand
TGAATTATTTTTAGTAAATTAACCTTGGATCTGTTTTATTTTTCACCTGGTTAATCTAGCTCCATAATTATAATAGTAATTTAATATTAATCAGTTAAAGGAAGTTTGACTGGGGTCCTGGAGTGGAAAAGTAGCCGTTAGAGTTTTTAGCGGTTTGAGTCTCTGCTTAGACTATTTAACACGCTGAACTGGATCTGTATCTTCAACTTGTCCTGACGATGAACCACACTAGTTGGTTCGAAACGCGTCGACAAATGATTATTTATGTGATTTTGCCGAAAATTCTCTAAACAAATGTTATGGATCACAGAAGTCTAAATTCATTAATTATTAACCCTACCAATAATATTATACCCTAAAAATATGAACCTTTAGATTAAAAACCCAAGGGATTGATATTATAAACCCAATGGATTAACTGAAAAACACAAAGGTATTGAAAACTTTGGGGAATAACATTAAACCCAAGGGATTAAATATTAAACCCTAAGATAAATATTATAAACAATAAAATAAACATCATTCACCGGAGTTGATCATGGCTGAGCTTGATTGGTTTTCATATCGAGAGAATCTTTCTCACATTGTGACAATGAACCATGGTTGATTTTCATATTGAGAAAACATTTGTCATGATGTGACGTTGGAGCATGGTTGACCATTGTTTTAATTTTATATTATAATAATTATTAATCTTTTTATATAAAATTATATATTCCCAATTTTATATATATTATTTGTCTTAACAAAATTAAAAACCTGAAATTATTTTTCAAAATAGTTAATTCAAAATAATAAATCTTCAATTCAATAAAAAGATGATACTAATAACAAATCCAATCCTAGTCATAACATGAACATTGAAAATATTCATTCATTTTCAAATAATACATGCGAAAAATTCTAATAATGTAATAAATTATAGTTGTAAAATAAATTAAAAAAATTTAATATTAAAATTTATTTTAAATTATATGTAATAATTAATAAATATTTTTATTTTAATTATAAATATTTAAATTAAGAAATGAATACAATGTGGATGGTTGAGAAATAAGTAATATTTTTTATTAAAACTTAAAATAATTTTTTATAAACTAATTATTTATTACTAAATAATTTTAATATATTAAACAAACAATCATGGAAGAAATCTAAAACTCACCTCTACATAATACAGAAAATTATGAAAATTATGAAAGTGATAAAATTAAAATTAGCGCTCTTGTACGATGTATTTACAAAGTAAATAGAAATAAATCAAATACTAACTTTAAAATTAACTTTTCAAAATAATCTAATAAAAAATAGAACAAATTTATTTGAAAAAATGATGTAAATAAACCAAATCCATACATTCAGTTATACCTACTCCCCTTGAACATAATAATTCCAAAAATTAACACACTCTGTAATCTATGAGAAAAACAACAAATTTATTTGAAAAAATGATGTAATAAAACACATAATTTAAATTAGAACGAATCCTAAAACCGAAAAAATATTTTTAATTTTTTATTAAATAAACGAAATCCATACATTGAGTTATACCTACTCCCCTTGAACATAATAATTCCAAAAATTAACACACTCTGTAATCTATGAGAAAAACACCTCAAGCATTGAAACAACATGCTTAATGTCACGTGGAGGTGCTACACCGTTTTGTCCTTTACAACCATCACATTGTTCGTTGCAATAAAGCATTTCTTGCTGTTTGTACTAAAAGTTACAAAATGTCTCTACTAACACTCTGCACTCTAAGTCATGTAATCACGGGGTTTTCACAAAATTTAGCCTAGAAAACTATCCGGCAATAAGAAAAAATGTCTAAGCAGTTGGACCATGCACAACCCTCACCAAAAAAGACAAAAAATGTTAATGTTTAGAATACGGGGATTTGTATGAGTTGAATCCTCTTTTTCGCTAACTAACAAAGACAAATATTCTTGTTACTATTATTGGACATCATTTGTTGCCTATGGAAGAAATACAAATTGACAAACGCAATAACGCACGAGTTGGGACATCTAGTACTATGCTCCAAACTCCTTTACTGTGATCGTATACTTCCGAGCTCCTCTTGAATGGACCCTACGACTCTGTGGCATATCGACTTATCACAGTGAATTTCCCATCCATAAAGACTCCCTAGCATTCGTCTCGCTCTTGGCTCATTGGGGGGAGAATTTCCCACTTTTCTTCTTCCACATCGTAAGTCTCTGCAACTAGCAGAGGGTTTTGATCCTCATGATGTCCTCCGGAACCATAGATAAGCCCATAAGAAGAAATAGGCAAGCGAAGAAGGATCGAACCATTTTGTACCATGTAATGGACTTGAAATCATAGATAGAAAGGAATTCGTTGCCTCTCGGTGAGACGGATGCCATCCTCCAATTACAACAAGTTTCTTATCCACCCAATGGAGTGGAAAAACAACGGAATAGGGGTAGTCTGTCCCAGACACCCTACATATGGTCAAATAGAGCTAGTCCATAAGCAAACTCTCCCTGTCATTTACCCTCTTCCAACTTCACCTAAGGATTAGCTGGAACAATGCATATCAACTGCTCGCTCATCCCAATAATATTTATTTCTGCAGAGAACCAGGGGGCTCTTTTACTTGTCGACTCCCTAGGGTTTACCCGAAGTTGTTCCCATGCAGAAGAAGAGACGAGTAGGTGTTCTCGTGCTATTTTCAAAATGAAAACCCTAAGAGTGCCAGAGCAAAGCTAGAGTATCGCTTTAAAAACAAACAACATAGCTGAAAACCAAACTCAGAACCAGAAGCCTGAACACTGGAAGTGGAAAAAACGAAAGGGAACACCATGTATATAACCCTCAATAGGCAGCTTCGGGCCTCGTCCTACATTAATGGCACTGGCCTGCCCCAACCTGCAGTCATAAAAACATTCCTCCCTCGATCGAATGTAATCGGGAGCTCCACGCTGCAAAGCAGGTGGCGGTACCTAGGATAATTAAATTGCATGAATAAAATTGATTGCTAGGACGTCACCCAGATCCGGGAGTGCATCATGAGGCTCAGGCCTTTCCTCCCACACCAGATTGTTGAAGACAAGAAGTTGAGATTCCGATAAGAGATTTGTTGGAGATCCAACAAGAAGATGTCATCCACTATCAACTCCCAAGTTAGCAAGGAGGTCCGCAACTTTGTTCCCACCTCTTCTAATGTGAGTGAAGGAGATCGCCTTGTTAAAACTAATCCATCGCTCAATATGCAATAGTCATTGAGCCATTCTCCAGCTATTGCAAATTTTGGAGGAGGGGGAACCCTGAAGGATCCTCGAGACCATTTGAATGAGGATTTGAGAGTCTCCCTCTATGAGGAGCGGAAAAAGATTCCTGTCTTGTTCTATTAGAAGCCCTTGCCAAAGACCTTCTAACTCAACAGAATTGTTGGTGTCCCATACATGAGAGCCCAAGAAGGTGATAATATTGTCTCCTTTATAGTCTTTGATAGTTCCTCTGAATCCTGAGTTCCCTGGGTTACCCTTGGATGCACCATCAAAATTAAGTTTATACATGTCTTTTGGGGGAGGTGACCATTTCACCAATGAGGAGCCTTTTGGGGGCCTTGTTCCCTTGATCAACTGGTCTTGCTTCTGTGGAATTTCCAATTATTCCAGATTGATTGTTCTTGGGGGAGGGTGGGGACATCCTCCTGGTACCAAGTTTTCACCTTCACAACAATATTTGATTACTACCAAGTTTTCGTCAAGTTATGAGGTTTAAACAAACAACGTAATCAACATTATTTGATTACTACTAATTCTAACCGTATCCTAGTAGAACCATCAAATTAGTCACTTTAGCAACATTACCATCTCATGATCGAACTTCTTTATCACCTTTAAGAACTTATAATCATATGTATGCATGGTTAAACAAATATTCACTTGTGCAATCATTGTAATTTTTTTGCATGTGCATAAAATATTAAACATAACATTAATCATTCAAAAACATTGGCTTATCATTAAGGTGTAAGTGCCAATAACAATCATGGTAACAATATCAATATTCTAAGTTCCATGGTCTATTATTACCAACAAACCATAAATATGAAGTAAACTACCACAATCACTTGTTTACAACTTTCAATAATATTTAATCAAAACCTATTCATGCATATAAATTTTGATGGTTAGTCATGCAATACTAACTAATCAATGCCACCAACCATCCTAAATTCAATCATGACAAGATTAAACCATTAGTTAGCCATTCCAATCAAGTTTTTACCATTGGACTCATGTTCATTTTTAACATCTAAAGGGGTTCTTTCAATTTCCATTAACATTCTATTCTTCTCTTCAAAGGTAAACCCCACCTTTCTACATTCATTTGTTTCACACGTAATCAATATATTTTTTCATTTCTTAATCTTTTTCCTTTAAAGGAACCATTAACATTCTTATAAGAGTATGCATGCAAAGAGTTGGTAGTTACTCATCACTATCACTAGTGATTACTTGAAATTTTCATAGATGCAACAAAGGTTTTATTGCATTTTATCTAAATCAATATTTAAACGTCACGAGCACATCTTTTAAGGAAACATTATCACTTACTATTTGTTATAGCACCATTTACCACTCTTGGCATATATGATGCTTTGTTTATGGCCTAGGGCAACCCCTCCTTCTAGACTTGGTCCAAATATATAAAAAAAAATGTTTTATTCCCTGTACGCTACTTTGCCCTGAGATAAAAGCATGTACACGTGGGTTAGTCAATACCCAACCGTATTAAAACACTTAAAAAATTAAATTTCCTTAATTTTGGGTGGAGTTATGAGTTTTACCAGTTGATTACCTCCTATTGCCCATGGCCCAATTCTTTCCCAACTATTTCCCAACTAAAAAACTAATTGGGAGAGGTATAAATAGACCTCTATAGGAAGGCCTTAAGGGGGAGAAGAGATAGAGTTATTATACTGATATTATCCTTGACTAAGTATGATGAATCCCTATGCATCATGCACTTCCCCAAGCTTCTGGAAACCCTTGTTTCCTTCATTATAGATATCCTTCCTTTTCTTTTAGATATCATAGTGTTGGTGATGGGAAAAGATTGTTAAAGGCTGGGATAGGATGAATCGGAGGACGGTTCCACTTTGAGCTAGAGAAAGACTCAGGTGATTTCTCTCCATGTTATTTATAGCTTACTGGAATAAAAGAAATGTTGTCTTATTTCTAAAATTAACTATGTCTATGCATCAGATTATGTTTTAATTCATATATGAATGTAATTTTGATGTATGATCAATCATTTGTTTATGTGATATAAAGTTAATTTTGTGAATATCCTTTACTTCTATACTACTATGTAGGTTCGGATTGAATGATTTTCACGTTTAAATAACATAAAATTGGAAAGGGTCTGAGACCTGTGGGACCTACTCGAATGAAGGAAATCCAGGTATGATCACTCTTACATAGTTTTATAATATAAGCATCTTGCCTAAGTTGTTTGAGTATTTCTTGTTGCAGTTTGCTTCTACTCTGTTGGGGTTCTAACCGAAAGTCCTAGGGTGCTTTCACCTGAAATAGAATTGGCAATTCCATTGTGGATAACAATCTTCTTATTTTGGGTTTGTGTTGTTTATTCTCAATCATGGATCAGACTTTGGTTTGATTACGGTTATAGTCTTACTTGGTCTACTAGAGTCCCAAGCCTCAAGTTTAATCTTGTGAATCAGGCTTTGTTTTTTGTTTTCTCTTGCAAAGCTTTGTTCGCGCTCTTTTCTTTGTTTACAATCGCGTATACATGCTTTATCATTTAAAGTGAACTTGTGTATATGCGAGTTTCCTATGTCAGGAGCACATGTGAATGCCTCTGGGTTTGCACACAATCACGTATGCAAATATTTGCATTGTTTTTTCAAATCTTTCAGCCTAAATAGATTTGTTGCCTTGTCTTTTCAGTCTCTGTGTGCTCAGTTGTTGTCTAGATAATTTAATTATTCTGCAAGCTTAGTATTTCAAAGTCTCTTCCTTATTGAAAATATTTGGCCTAGGTTTGCTTCTTTATCAAGTTTCTAATTTATGGTTAGGAACACAAAACTTTTTCCTAAAGTTGATTGTTCTGGTCCTCCAGAACATGAGATTGTTTTCAGTTTTAGTGTCAAATGCAGATTTAAAATCTACTTGCTTTGCTCTCATTTGTTTTGTGGCCTCATAGCTTTTCTTGCTTTTTGAAAGTCCTTTTGATGGATTTGGAAGTATTTCCTTCTTGGCTTCTTGGTTAGTTTTTCAAACTCTTTGATGTTATTTGCATTGTTTTATACAAGTTGAAGTGTTTTTGCTTAAGTTTTTGTTCATTTTCAAGTTTGTAACTTGCTAAGATTCCTTGTGCTCTTTTTTCAATATTTTAAGTTTTAGTAGCATTTTGGTGACTTCTTTAAAAGAGAAAACAACTCAAAAAACTTTGTT
Organism: Pinus taeda; assembly: GCA_000404065.3. Classification (NCBI taxonomy): domain Eukaryota; kingdom Viridiplantae; phylum Streptophyta; class Pinopsida; order Pinales; family Pinaceae; genus Pinus; species Pinus taeda. The sequence goes on along the minus strand of APFE030293658.1, from coordinate 33,466 downwards.
TTTGTTTTTCTTTTGCCAAGTTTGGTTTATGGTTTCTTTTTGTTGTTGAAAGTGAGTTGCTATATTTTACAATTTGTCCTTCTTGTTCGAAGAGAATTTTGTGTTCAAAATTTGTATCCTCTTAAGTACTTAAGTTGGCTCATTGTTAGATATAAACAATTGCTTTTGCTTTTTGAGTGTTATTTATGATCTTGCATCTCCATTATATCTTGCATTAGGGTTGTTTGGATTGTTAAAGCATTCATAGTCATTTAGTTTTTGGGTGTGTGAAGTGTGTTTCAAGAAAGGAAATGAAAAAGTACTTTGCTTTGTAGAAGATTTGTAGAACCTATATAGAGATATCTTTTCATTGAAGAAAAAATTATTGCGTTCATGTAGTTAGTTTTTCATTGATTTTTGTTTCATCATACAAAAATCATTGGTTTCACTCAAATATTTACCCTTGACTTAAAAAAAACCATTAAAATCAACTAGTTAATCAAAATAAACTAGAACTTTTATGCTAACATCGAAATACAGCAACAAGTTTAGGTTTATTAGGGCCTCAGATTAGGTGAGATGAGAGTTAACTCTTCAAGATTGCTAAAATTTAGAAAACATTGAATTTTTATTAACGAGAAAAATCCAATAACGTTAGGGAGACTCGGAAACCTCTGTAACTGGGAGTAAATCACAAGGGAGAGTGAAGATAGGGATTGGAGATTAACCCTCTCTTACTTGCTAGATCCCGCTTCACGACTGTTTTTCCCAACTTATGATATGAGTTGGTGACCATAGTTTCCTATCCTAGGGATCACACTTAGGGTTGCGGAGGTGAATCCCATGGCACCTAAGGTTGAAGTTGTATCATGTTTAGTAGTACTTCTGGAGGGTACCCTTGTGAAGCTTGGGTGCTTGCGCCGGCAAAGGATGTTGTCTGGAGGTCAGCTTAACTGCCTCTGGTACCTTCACTAGTATGCCTGGGGCATAATTACCCCAGTCTATTTTTGAAAGGCCCCTGTTATTAACTTTCCTGTATCTTGGTGTCTGATCCTAATCACTAGGAGTAGAAATAGTCGATAGTTGTTTGATTGTTGATGTCTTTAGGTACTTTTTAGTTAGTGTTCTATGCTCCTAGTCAGCCTAAATTTATAATTTTTTGAGCCTTTAAGTAGATCATTTAAATAATTCAAAGTGGCTAACCGACCATCTTGACAGTCTAGGAGACTTCATGGGCTATCACCTATGAGTCCTGAGCCTTCTCCTAGAAGGTGTAGGATAAATTATGGTAGTGGTTTTCAACCAGTGGTAGTAGGCAGATCAGAGATTGGTCCTGCGCTTGGGGTCATTATTTCACAAGGTAGACCTGGCACCACTACAAAGCTAGATAGGAACACACTAGTTCTTTCTCGAATACTTTTTCAGTCGGAAGATAATATCAAATTTGAAGAGTTTTCAGAGTCAGTTGGGGCTTCGAATTCTCCTCTTCCTCCTGATCATCCAAACACCCCAACTCATAGGCCTTTGAGCCCAGGTTTACACCCATCTATTCCTTTGATGCCCACTGTTGGAAGCTTCGCATCTACGATAAGTGTTGAGAGTGTGCAGACTCCCATATCTATACAAGGAGGAGGAACTATTTCCATCCCTTCTATTATTCCCACCACAACTATATTTCGCTCTACTTCCATTCCATCAAGGAGTGGAAGTTCTCAGGCTACTGGATCCGGTTTTGGATTTACCCCTTATGGAATGTCATCTAATAGGATTCCTTCAGTTCCTTTGAACATACCATCGATCGCCTCCACATCCATGATAAGTGGATTGGCTTCTTTTCAAGGTTTCCGATTTGGAAGCGGTCATACGCCACACTCCAATCCAATAGTAGGGTCAATGCATTTTTCCTTTACAGTTTAAGGTAATAACCCATTCCACAGTTGGACAAACCCTATGGTTAGTGGGATGGGAACTAGGAATCAATTTTATTCTAGCCAATAAGGAAATGTGTTTTATTCTTCATTTAATTCATTTTAGAATTTTCCACCCTTAGCTAACACATGGAAACTTATCAGGGGCTATCAACTCCTTTTAACACTTCGTTAGAGGGTAGCTTCACTAGTTAATGAGGATTTTCAGTAGGAGTTCGTAAAACTCTGAATTTTGCTGGACCACAAGGAGCACCTTCTGGTTTGGTAGGTTCTATGAGTTAGTTTGGGGAGCCTGGTGTTTCTAAAAATCTGGGTCATTGCTTTCAAACCTTTGGGGACCCTACCCACACTAGATGGAATTCCCAATCTCCGCCACGAATCCCTTTTATGGCCACGCTGAACTTGCCGCACTTAACAAAATTAACAAATGCGTTGATTCAATACAATATGGCTTGGCCTCTGTTCCCAACTAAACATCCCTCGGATATCCTAAAATTCGAAGGGAATAGTGGTGAATATATGGAAGACCATGTAACCACATTTCACTTATGGTGCTCATCCAACTCCCTGATAGATGATTCGATTAAGTTGAGGTTATTTCAGCACACCCTAACCGGAAATGTGGCCAAATGGTATAGAGAGTTGCTTAGGGGCACCTATATTCCTTTTTGTGATCTAGCTAATGTATTTTTGAAACTTTTTTTGTTTCTCGTCTGACATGGAGCTAGAACTGAACTTCTGGCTAACTTTTAGCAAGACACCACAATTCACATTTTGGATCACATCTAGGAATGGGGGCGGAGGAAAAGGATTTTCAAAGATGAAATCCCACCACATTTCCTTCTTGAATGGTTTCTTAGATAATTACAACATCAGGTTTCAAAGGATGTGTCTCTCTCTGGTGTTTATATGGAAGAGCAGGCCATTTTCAAAGCCCAACAATTAGAACTAATATATTCTCAGTCTGGGATTCCTCATAAAATTCTACCTCATGCTCTTAGATCTAAGGTCGATTTAGCCAAATCAAAACCAATTCCCCATGCCTATGGTATAGTCAGATCAATTGATGTTAACACAGTGAACCTATTGAATCAATTACAACAGTTGTCTCTACAAACCGCTTATTCTACCGAGGCAACACTGTATGTACCTACACCTTCCCAACCTACCTCTATAAACATCATCCAAGCCACTAACCCCAAAGGAAATAAAAAAATCTAATGCGAAGAGGAAGGGATGAGCTAAGAAGAAGAATTGGGAAGAAAAAGTCAATGCAAACAAACTCGATAATCATGCCGGAGAGGGTAGGAAAGAGTCCAAGAAAAAGGTAAAATTTCCATGCAAGTTATGCAATGGAGATTATTTGATTCACCTCTTTCGTAAGATGCAAGATTCTCAGTGCTTATTAGTATACCAAGGGTCCTCTAGATCCCAAGTTGCTATGACTAACTCTTTTCCCGAAGGGCAACAATTACTTGATGGTGCAAATTCTAATGCTAGTACCTTCATTGTGGGCAACCAATAAGGGGAGAATTCATCAAATGTTTATGTGATGAGCTCTCCTATCAATGTTGCCACTCTTTGGAAGTTATTACCACAATTCTAATCATAGTGTAGACTTTTCCTAAGTCACCATTCTTCACTACGATTGTTGTTGCCAATAATATTTAATATCATGATTAGATAATCATCCAATAATAAATCTTAGTTAGTGTTGCTTCAACATCTATTCATGTGAATACATGAAATTCAAACAAAAAAAGTTGTGACATGTTTCCTTTAACAATCACTATACATGATTTAATCACAAGCATATAACAGTTAGAACATGTCTATAAAGAAATGCCACATTAACAAATATTCCCCTTGCAGGAGCACACCTTCCATTCCAAGAGGAAACCAGTAAAACACTGCTTATTTATTTAAAGGAAACTATAATAGTAGCTACAGTTTTTCATGTGAATACATAAAATTTTCACAATAGTTGTTATACTTGTATGCAGATAAAAAATCATTTCTCAAAAGGAGGCTAACATCCTCTTGCATGGAAATGCACAATCTTTCCAAAACAATGTTAACATAATGTTATGTTTACATGTCTAATCATTCATGAGGATAATTTAAATTAATATTGCATGCATATGCATAATATTTCCATGCTAAGATAATAGATATTATTATTGTGCATGAAAATATATATATTTTCTACCTTAATAGTTATGATTTTTATGCATGCAATTACATAAACTTTATCAATAAAATTATCCCCCTCAGCTATTAATTCTGGTGTGTGCAATTTTGTAAAAGGAAGCTAACACACAATGTTCATATTCATGCAAATGCATGTTCTTTCCAACAACATCTTTCTCAAAAGAGGGATATTCATAATAAATATTGTAAATGAAAATACAAGTTGTTTTGTAGGTAAAACTAACAGGATAATTATTATTTCAAGCATGCAAGTACATGTACTTATCCAAAGGAAAGAAAACATATTTATTGCACGCATTTACTGATTTCTTTTAAAAAAATCTAACATAATGATTATATTCTTCTCTTCATGCATATATATATATATATATATCATTCTTTCAACGAAACCTATCAGAATGACTTATGTTTTTCACGCAAGATCAATATAAATAACTGAGAACGAAACAACACATTTTTGCTCCAATTAAACTAACATATTAGTTATCTTTATATATACATAAACAACTATTCTCCTCACACTAACAATGAAATGACAACACTGTGTTTTACTTTGTTTTTCATGTTTAGTCATCAAATTTGGCAGTGGTTTACGAACAACAGGAAACACATTTTTGAAAACCAAGACAGATTTTATTGGAAATGGGTCCATTTAAAAAAACCACTCTCTGTTTCTACACAGGTATCATGTTTTGGAAGATTTGAATTAATGTTTGTTCCCGAGTTTTCCATATTTAAGTATTAAATAATTTGATGTTTTAGCCATCAACTTTCGGCTCGGTTTCCAAGAAGGTGAAAATAATTTTTTCGAATATGAAAAGGGATTTTGCCAAAAGCTATAATATTTACAAAAGAATATTTCATCTTTTACACATATGTCATGGTCTGGGAGATATGAAGGAATATTTGGACCTTGTTTTTCAATATTTGATGCAAATATTTTCTAAGATTAGTCGCATTAAATTATCATTTTTTTTAATAATTCGTGTAATATTTTCAAGAAATCAAACCTCTATATCCATAAAAGCTATTTTTTCATTAAAACATATACTTTTTTATATGGGAGTTATATTTCTTACATGCAACCATATATTTGTTTGCATAGTAGCCATCTTCCTACATACAAACATATACTTCATTTCCAAAAAAAATCTAGAATCATATAGATTAATCTCATCCACATGCAATTTTTTTGGAAAGAAAAATATAATATAATAGATATTTATCTCACACATATGAAAATTCGTTTAAAAAATTGATGGATATATAAGTTATCTTTCAAATTCTTGGAATCCTTCATCCCTATGAGACTCCTGATGCATTATTCTATATTGAATTGATAATTTCTACAACACTACTATAGCTAACAATGGCCTGGTAAGAGATGAAACAATCGTATGGTGAGTTCCCCATAGCATCAACCTTCATTCAACAGGTTATATATATATATTCAAAAACCTGCATTCCTCTCTCTTGGCCTACTTCTACATGTATTTAGCCATTAGTTCTCATTGTCCATATGCTTACAATACGTAGAATTAATAAATAGAGTAGTTTTTCTAAATCCTAAAAGCATTCCATAAATCCCTCCATAAATATGACTATTCCTAAATCTTAACATCACTCCATAAATTATCCATATATTATCATCCATAAATCTCTCATTCTTTCTCCAATTAGTGTTGTTTTTATTTTATGGACAAAATATTACCTATACATAGATTTTATAAAATGACCACTTGTTAGTTCTAAAACTAATAGAATATATCAACTTAGAAAATACAATTTATTTGCATAGAAGAATATAAATTATTCTTTATATGAAAATTAAGAATTACTTCTTGTAATATTCTTGTAATTTATAATTAGAAGAATAATCTTCTTGTAATATCACTATAGGAATTAATAATATTAAATAAATCAACAAAACTCATTTTACGATAGCTTACACTAGGTATATTACACTATTTAGATCAATTTGTGGATCTCCCTTTAGCAAATATGGCATCTTTAAGACTGGATAATGATAATGTTTTTGCTGAAGAAAAATTAGATGATAATAATGTTTCTGCAGGATCAAAAATTGCTCTTGAAGATCATCTTCCTGGGCATCTTTTTCAAGATGAGAAACCACAACAACAATCTCTACAAAGATCAACCTGCATTAGAACATTTACAAGAAATTATGATGACTTTTATGCATTAAATTCATCTAAACACAATAGAGGAAATGAAGGAGATGTTACTTCAATTTTAGGTAACATTTCTCATAATTGTGAATTTAATTTCTTTGTTATCGATGATTGAAATACTTTTGAAGAATCTTCTAGATGTCATGCATGAAAACATGCGATGCAGGGGGAATATGATGCACTCATAAAGAATGGCATTTGGAGGCTAGTGGATCCTCCTGTTGGAATAAAACCCATTGGGTGTAAGTGTCTTTATTAAATCAAGTCTAAGGTTTATGGTTCACTTGACAAGTATAAAACAAGGCTTGTAGTGAACGGGTATGCACAAAAATAAGATGTTGATTATACATAAATGTTTTCTCCTACAACTAAATAGGGTGCCATTAGAACCCTTTTTTTTTCTCTTGGAGCTCAAAAGGGATGGAAAATACACCATATGGATGTAAAAATAATTTGTTTGAATAGAGATTCGAAGGAGGATGTTTATCTATTTCAGCCATAGGGTTTTGCTGTCAAAGGAAAATAATAGAAGGTATGTTAATTAGAGAAATCTTTGGCTGGTTTGAAACAAGCATCCTATCCATGGTATCAAAATTTAACTGAACATCTTCTCAGATTAAATTATAAACTTTTTGACCTAGATGTTGCAACTCTTTTCCTCAAGAAAATTGGGAGACGTGTTGGATATCTAATTGTTTATGTTGATGATGTGATGATATTAGGGAACAATTATGATTATATAGCATATATTAAAATGGAGCTACGAAAAATTTTTGATATGAAAGATTTGGGTTTTCTTCATTACTATTTAGGAGTGGAAGTTGATAAAAGACCCAAGAATATTTTTATTTCTCAAAAAAAATAATTTGGGAAATTATTGTGTAATACTAGAATGCGAGATTGTAATCACAATTATAGTCAAATGGAGAAGATTATAAAGATTACTTCAAATGAAGGAAGTTCATTTGAATATCCAACAAAGTAAATGCAACTTGTGGATGTTTAAATATTCTAATTACCACTCATCCTGACATGGCTTTTGTTGTAGGAATAATTTCAATCTTTATGCATAAGACATGTTAATGTCATTAGATCAAAGAAAAACAAGTGCTCAAGTATTTGAAAGTCACTAAGTCATATGGCATCAAATATTCCAAGGTTTTAGACTTCCATCTTACTGTTTATTCAAATTCTGATTTTGATGGATATAAAGAGCATGTGGCCTGTACTTCTAGTTACTTGAAGAATCTTGGATAAAAAACTATCACTTGAAGATTACAAAATCAATATTTTCCAATTGATTCTACCACTGAAGTGGAATATGTTGTAGTAGCTCAAGCTACAAAAGAAATAATTTGGCTTCGCAAAATACTTTAATATTTGTAGGAGAAATAAAAGTCTTCAACTTCTCTATTGATAGACAACTCTTTTTCAATTCAATTCGGAAATAAGCTTGATATGATACAATCGAAGCAAACATATCAACATCAAATATTTCTTGATTCGACATTATGTAGAGGACAAATTCATTCATCTCACACATTGTCCTACTTCAGAGAATATCATAGATATATTTTAAAAATTAGTGAGATCTGAAAAAGTTTGAAAAGTTTAGAATGTTACTTGGAATGTCAGATGTCCCTTCAGATGAAGGGAGGAATGTTAAATAATCCTTTAGGATTATTTTGTATCATATTAGTTAATAGTTACTATTATTTTTTTCTATTAATAAGTTACATAAACAAAATTGTCTTGTTTTACATATATATAAATATATTCTTTTAGTCTCACTGAAAACAATCATAATCGTGGAGTTTATTCATGGGCTTGTTAATAAAATGCTGGAAGGAGTCACTACCTTTGCTTAGGGGAGCTTATAATTAACTCCAAGAGGGGAATTTTTGGTAGATGTAGGTGCCAAGCAGAGAATATAATCTAATATTGCTAGCTGCATGAAAGAGCACATGGAGTAATTTTGAGCTAATATAATCGTTGAAACCCAACTATGGGCATTGTGAGTGAAGAAGTTATTGCTGTTTGCACACTATAATTTTCCAATCTTAAGTAGAAGTTGTGAGGTCCTGCTATTAAGTGAAATCCATCAAGGGAGTGCCATCAGTAGGATGTCTTGTTATTAAGAAAAATCCATGATGTGAGTGCCAAATTTTCAACATTGTGTGGCCAATCAATTTGTATAGTTATTAAAAAACAATTTTCTTGGAATTTATAGTTTCTTTTAAAATTAAGAAAATAATATTGGAAGGTTTTATAAAGTGAAAATCTCTTTGAAAACAAAGGGGCATGTGTTTTTGATGAGAAATGATAGTATAAAGGTGATTAAAATATTAGTTTTTAAAATCATTAATATTTAATAATTTTTAACAAAAGGTTTGTTTAAGGAGGAAGTGAAGTTAATCACTTTTAATTTTTTTATCAATCACAGGTTTCATAAAAGAAAAGTAAAGTAATTGTATATTTAGATTCTTCTTGCATGTGGATTGTTTTTTTTTAATTCTTGTTTATTTTAAAGGAGGTATTATTGTAAGTCATAATAATTTCAAATCCATTGGATAACACATATCTCAATTAGTCCACTAAGACTGATGGTACAAATTATGTTAATTTGAATTTTAAGCTACTAACAATGTTGGAAGCATATAACTTTTGGACTATAGTGAGTGGGGATGAAACCAATTCCTTTGTTGTTATTGTTGTTATCTCAGATTGGGAGACACATGAGCTGAAAGCCAATTTGTTCTTGCACATCTCTGTTGAAGACATCATCATTCATCATATCAGAGATTGGAAAAAATCCCAGGAGACATCATATGTGCTCAAAACATTGTATGAACCAACAAATTGAAATCATATTTTATTTCTAAAGAGTAAGTTGTTTTTTGTCAAGATGTAGCGACATGAAAGTGTAAGAAATTTGATTTCTTGTGGTATAGATTTAAGTGAGAAATTAGGTGATATTGGTGAAAAGATCTCTAATACAAGTTTGGTAACAATCACTTTAAAAGGTTTAGTACCATATTATCAAATATTTATTTCAAGTCTCTTGGCTACAAACCCCCAACATTTAATGAATTGATAGGGATTCTTCTTCAAGAGGAATAAAATATTAAGAATTTTAATTTGGGATCTACCAATTTGGATTTGGGATTGGTGGCAAAAGGGAAACAACAATAAAAAGATAACCCATGGGACAAAAACAAAGGCAATAGATTTCAAGAAAAGAAAAGAGGTATAACTCCAGTGAAATTTGAGTCTCATGTTAAGAAGAATGATGTATGCATTTACTGTGGGAAACCTAAACATCGTGCCAATTTTTTTAATAAAATAAAGTAGAATGAGTCTAAAAAAAGAAATAGAAAACATAGTAGCAATATTGTGAATAGTGATACCTTAATCAGTGAAGGATTTAACTATATTAAGTTATTAATTTCACAATTTTATTTATCTACAAAATATGATGATGTCAATGCATGGTATGTTGAGCCAGGTGTCTCAACTCATATGTCCTATAATAATGATTTTTTTATAAGTATTATGAAAATCATGATGGATTATACATTTATTTAGAACACAACCACTCACTAAAAGTACAAGGGTTTGAATAATATGTGTAAACTTACCTAATGGACAAATGAAAATGATTCATAATGTAATGTGTGTTCCTCGAATTAAAAATAACTTAATACATGTCTCTATTATGTCTGATTAAGATTTAAAAGTGGAGTTTGTTAAGTCTGGATGTGTTTTCAATGATATCGAAAATCGCTACAGGGTTGTTGGCATAAGTACAAGAGCTGAAATATTATATAAGTTGATTGGGAGCAAAACAGGGCATCAAACACTGGGATATACAATAATTTCAACACAAGAATTATGGCATCAGAGGTATGGAAATATTAATCAAAATGATATGGTTCTACTTCAAAAGAAATCAATGGTTGAGGGACTGCCCATTTTGAAAAATGAGCGTACGGAATGTGAAGCACGGGATCTAGGAAAACAACATAGAAATGAGTTCCATGTATAAAAGAAAAGAAGACAAACAAATATACTTGAGCTAATTGATATAGATATATTCAACTACAATTGGGTTTATTTCATTATAAAAATTATTGATGTATTTAAATATTTCAAAGAATTCAATATTATGGTTGAAAAACAAAAAGGTAAATATATCCAAATCCTTGAGTCCCATCAAGGGGGATAACACAAATTACGATCTTTCGTTAAATAATATAAAAGTGGCAGAATCCAACAATAATCTACAATTCCTAAAACACCTTAGCAAAATGGATTTGTTGAGAGAAAGAGTAGAACATTGGTAGAACATGCTTAGTATATGTTCAAAGGTAAACATATTTATGATGGTTTCTAGGAAAAAGCTACTAAAATAGTTGTTTACTTGAAAAATAGAAGTCCTACGAAATGTTTAGATTGTAAAATTCCATTTGAAGTATTTCATGCATATAAACCAAAAGCAAGTTGGTTGTAGCTTCGAATTCTCCTCTTCCTCCTAATCATCTAGAAATTCTATTGTACATTATAACCCTGACTCATAGGCCTTGGAGCTTAGGTTTGCACCCATCTATTCCTTCAATGACCACTACTGGAAGCATGGCATCTATGACAAGTGTTGAGAGTGTGTAGACTCCCATATCTGTACAAGGAGGAGGAACTATTTCCATCACTTCTATTACTCCAAGCACAACTATATTTCGCTCTACTTCCATTCCGAGAAGGAGTGGAAGTTCTCAGGCTACTCGAACCGGTTTTCGATTTATCCCTTATGGAAAGTCATCTCACAGGATTCCTTCGGTTCCTTTGAACATACCATCGACCACCTCCACATCCATGATGAGTGGATCAACTTCTTTTTAGGGTTTCCCATTTGGAAGCAGTCATACACCACACCCTAATCCAATAGTAGGGTCAATTCTTTTGTCCTTTATAGGTTAAGGTAATAACCCATTCTAGAGTTGGACAAACCCTACAATTAGTGGGATAGGAATTGGGAATCAATTTTATCCCATCCAACAAGGGAATGTGCCATATTATTTAGTTAATTCATATTAGAATTTTCCACCGTTTTCTATCACATGGAATCCTTATCAGGGGTTATCAGCTCCTTTTAACACTTTATTAGAGGGTAGCTTCACTGGTTACTGAGGATTTTCAGCAGGAGTTGTTAAAACTCAAAATATTGTTGGACCACAAGGAGCACCTTTTGGTTTGGTAGGCTCTACGAGTTACTTCAGGAAGCCTGGTGTTTTTCAAAATCCAGGTCATTCTTTTCAAACCTTTGGGAACCCCACCAACACTAGATGGAATTCCTGAGGTCCTCCATGACTCCCTTCTATAGACACGCTGAACTTGCTAGACCTAACTAAATTGACAAATGAGTTGATTCGGCACAATCTAGCTTGGCCTCTGGTCCCAACTAAAATTCCCTCAAATATCGCAAAATTCAAATGGAAAAGTGGTGAATATCTGGAAGACCACATAACTACATTTCACTTATGGTGCTCATCCAACTCCCTGATAGATGATTCGATCAAGTTGAGGTTATTTTAGCGCACCCTAACCAAAAATGTGGCCAAATGGTATATAGAGTTTCTCAGGGGAACCTATACTTCTTTTTGTGATTTGGCTAATGTATTTTTGAACCATTGTATGTTGCCTATCTGATATGAAGCCAGATTGAACTTCTAGCTAACTTTCAGCAAGACACTGCAACTCACATTTCAGATCACATCCATGAATGGAGGAGGAGGAAAAGAGTTCTCAAAGCTGAAATCCTGCTATAGTTCCTTCTTGAATGGTTTTTAAAATAATTACAACATGAGATCTCAAAGGATATGTCTCTCTCTGGTGTTTATACGGAAGAGAAGGCTATTTTCAGAGCCCGGCAATTAGAACTGATATTCTCAGTCTGGGGTTCTTTAGAAAATTCTACATGATGATCCTAGATCTAAGGTCAATTTAGCTAAATAGAAACCAGGTCCCCATGCCTATGGGTATATTTAGATCAATTGATGTTAACAGGGTGAACCTATTGAATCAATTACAATAGTTATCTCTACAAACTGCTTCTTCTACCGAGGTAATACTGTCTGTAGCTACACCTTCCCAACCTACCTCTATAAATGTCATCCAAGCCACTAACCCCAAAGGAAATAAAAAATGTGATGGGAAGAGGAAGGGAAGAGGTAAGAAGAATAACTAGGAAGGAAAAGGCAATGCAAACAAACTCGACAATGATGCTAGAGAGGGTAGGAATGATTCCAAGAAAGAGGTAAAATTTCCATGCAAGTTATGCAATGGATATTATCTGACTCGCCTCTTCCCTAATATGCAAGACGCTCAGTGCTTATTAGTATAGAAAGGGTCCTCTAGCTCCCAAGCTATTATGATTAACTCCTTTACCCAAGGCCAACAATTACTTGTTGGTGCGAATTCTAATGCTGGTATCTCCACCAGGGGCAACCAAGAAGGGTAGAATTCATCAAATGTTTATATGATGAGCTCTCCTATCGATGTTGCTATGCGAGAACATGATTATGGTGAATTGGAAACATATAAGGCTAAATCTATTCCTGAAGCCACAAAACCACTTCATATTGACCGACCCTCTATTGACTCTATACCTCGAATATCGAAAGGCTCCTCAAAGAACTTGACTATTAACCCTAATGCTAGGGCAACCCAGAAATACTCAATTATAGAAGATCTAGGTCAAAGTCCTTATGCTATGTCAACATTGGAGGTACTCCAGTCGTTCCCTGCTCAGAGAAGTGATTTTCTTTCAGCAATTGGTGAAGTAGACCCAAATAATTCTTTAGTGCTTACTTTTGATATGTTGAATGTTAAAATGAGACTTCCTCATGATATGGCTTTCTAGATAAAGTCCACATACCGAAAGACCAATATTTTTTTGACTGTTATAGATTAGAAATTTTCCACATGCGCGATGTCTATGTCATGTTGGAAGGCCATTAGATCACCTTCAGTTTCTCCTTCACCTACTCTTTTGATGGCATTTGATGGGCATTTTCATATGCTGCACAGGATTATCTCGACCTTTCCTATCTATGTTGGGGGAAAGGTAGTGAATATTGAGGTAGAAATTATTGATGCGAACCTATATTGTAACCTCCTCTTATGTAGGAATTGGATTTACGAGATGGATTCCATTGATTCATCATTATTCTGCATCCTCTGTTTTCCACATGAGGGGAGGATTGTTAGAGTTGATCAGTTAGACTATTCTCCAGGTGACTGTCATGCAACGTTGGATTCTACCATTCCCTTGGTGGACAATCCCTATCAACATATTGATAATTTAGGAGTTGGGATGTACTCTTCGCTAATGGGTATATTCGATCTCCCTGCTCCTACAACTAGAATTAATGTGATTTCGTCCTCTAGGGGACCTTCTCGGAAAGAATTCTTTCAAAATCATTATTTTTCGGACCCTTGGCCCTTACCTTCATCTACCACCACATTAGATGGAGGGCAGGCAGGTGCAATGGCATTTCCCATGTCTGTAGTGGAACTTGGTTATCAAGCTATCGTTAAATCTGTAGACAACCGTCGCACTCCCTTTTCACTAGAGGAGTTAGATGGCGATGTGGCTTCGGCTTGGACCCTCGATTCTACTTTAGCTTTGGATTACTTGGATACATTCTTACCATCTGAAGAAGTAATTTTGGAAGCAATGATGGGTGTGGATCGACCATGGGATGATTTACATCATTGTTCAAGTTTTCTCCCTCCATTGTGTCAAGTTGAATCTAGTGTGTCTAATTTGCCTACTAGTGATGTTTATATAGTTTCAAACCCTTTGGCTCCAGTACAATCTTATACCGAAGGTAACATGTGGTTATCTCACGAACTATATCGGGAAGATCTCTAGGAATGCTAACATAATCGAAAATGTCTTCATCAAAGTTAACTATTCCGCTGAAGAAATTCAAATCTACACTGATCTCTTCAAAGAACTTCAAGATGTGTTCGCTTGGTCTTATGAGGAAATTCCTGGAATTGATCCTCCTATAATCCAGCATGAGATCAAGACATACAAAAACACCAAACATATTCATCAAAAACTTTGACCTGTCAATCCTCAAAAAGCAACAACTATTAAACCTGAAGTTGAAAAACTGTTTATGGTGAGTTTCACATACCCCTTTCCTCTAACTGAGTGGCTTTCCAACCTAGTCCTGGTAGATAAGAAGTAAGGAATTATCCTTGTATGTATCAAATTTAGGGATTTAAATAAAGCTTGTCCAAAAGAAAATTACCTCATGCCCTTTATTGATCAAATTGTTCATGAATGTGCAAGTAATGAAATTTTTTCATTCATTGATGGGTTCTCTAGTTACAATCAAATTACTATCTATCTAGAGGATTAGCACAAAACAACCTTTATCCTTGGGGCAAGTTTTATACAAGAAGATGTCTTTTGACCTTAGAAATGTTGGGGCTACTTTTCAATGGGCCATGTCTTATGCTTTCCACGACATAAAACAAGTTATCTAAGCATACTTGGATGACTTAGCTACTCATCCTCGTAAGAGAATTTATCATCCCAAGCACCTTTGGTTAGTCTTTGAGAGGTGTCATTTTTATAAAATCTGGTGGAATCTGAATAAGTTTATTTTTGTAGTCACATCCAGTCGACTGTTAGGATTCATTGTATCAACTAAAGGGATTCGAGTTGATACTTTTGAGGTTGAGGTAATAATTTAGTTGCCTTCCCCATCTTCCATTCTTCAACTTCAAAGTCTCCAAGGAAAGGAAAATTTCTTGAGGAGGTTTATAGCAAATTATGCTGAGATTACTAAAGGATTTATGCATTTGCTTAAGAAAGGAGTTCCATTTCTATGGGACAATTTCACACAATGATCTTTCGATGCTTTGAAAAAGCTATTAACCTCTACTCCATTATTGAGTCGACTAGACTATGGTAGAGATTTCCTTTTATATCTTGCTGCGGCAAAATCAACCATCGGTATGGCTCTGGTTCATGAGGATGATGCTCTTAGTGAGCATGTAATATACTACTTGAGTCGAGGCTTAGTAGGACGTGAGCTACACTATTCCCCCATCGAGAAATTGGCCTTGGCGGCTATCCATGCTATTCATCAGCTTCCTCATTACATTCTGCTTCACAAAAAATGTGTCTTAATTTTTGTCAATCATTTTCAGTTTGTCCTTAGTAGGTGAGTGATTGAGGGCAAGTATAGTTGATGGATCGTTATTTTGCAAGAGTTCGATCTCGAATTCTTGTCAGCTAAATCTAGGAAATTAGTTGTTGTGGAATTGATTTCGAAGCTGCCTTGTGAGGAAGCTATTATATATGTGGAAATTTTTCCTGATGAACATTTATTCCTCATTTCTTCATAGGATCCCTGGTATGGAGATATCATTATATATCTCCAAACTTTGAAGTTTCCACCTCCTTTCTCCAAAGATGAGCATCGAAAGTTACATTACCTTGCCAAAAACTATGTTATTATTCGTGATACATTATATCACAAAGGGGTTGACTCAATCCTTAGGTGTTGCTTAACTTTGGGAGAAGCCAAGTAAGTACTTAATGATTTCCATAGTGGAGCTTGTGGCAGTCATCTATCAGGGCTTGTAACAGCCCAGAAAATTGTGCAAGTAGACTACTTTTGGCCCTCAATTTTCAAACATTGTATTGAAGCAGTTAAACGTTGCCATCCTTGTCAAGTTTATATTGGAAAAATGCATGCACATATAACTCCAGATTTTCTTTTTATCACTATTGGTCCATTTATGAAGTGGGGCATTGATTTTACTAGTTGTAATCCGCCTTTGGCAGGGAATCACATGTACATCCTTGTGGCCGTAGACTACTTTAAGAAATGGGCTAAGGCCATGCCTAATTTCAAAAATGATAGTGAGACATCAACCTTGTTTCTCTTCAACAAGGTTATTTCATGATTTGGTATCCCAAGAGAGATTGTCACTGACAATGGTATCCACTTCCAGAATCAACTGATGTCCAAATTGGCTCTCAAGTTGGGCTTCTGGTAGGAGAATTCATCTAATCCTCAGGCCATTGGGTAGGTTGAAGCCATGAATAAGGCCCTTAATACCATCCTGTAAGGGATAATTGATCAAACTTGATCCAATTGGCACATCATGTTATATTTGACACTTTGGGCATACCAAACCTCAATTATGACTCCTGCTAGTTTTACTCCTTTTCAACTAGTTTATGGGTTGGAATCTATCTTCCCTATTGAATGTGAAATTTTGTCCCTTAAGTTCACTGTGGAACTTCTTCCTGAGACATCTAGTCTTAAAGAATGCCTCATTTATTTGGAACATCTTGATGAGGAGTGTCAGGATGCAGCCATAATTAATGAAGCCCATAAGAAGAGGATTAAAACTCAATATGATAAAGTTGTCTGTCCTCGGGTTTATTCTGAAGGCAACCTTGTCTTAGTCTATGACGAAGACAAAGACGCCCTCGGGGCAAACAAGTTCAAATCTATGTGGTATAGTCCCTTTATAGTCAAGCGTGTTTTGAAAAAAGGGGCTTATGAATTAATGGACTTTGGAGGGAACAAGCTGTGGGAGCCCATAAATGTCCTCTACCTTAAGAAGTATGTTTCTTATGCTTCATCCAAGGAATTTCTTGTTTGTATATATTGTATCTTTGTACATATTTGTCTAGTGTTTTGTGATATCAATATTTTTTGATCTACTTTGGCAGGTATTGATAGATGATTTGATATATTTTGAATTCATTGATGGTGCATGTCATCTTTCTTCTGCAACTTGGGTGATTATTATCCATCTAGCCATTTGATGGTGTCGAGGGGAGTATGTATTGGCCCTGCTTCGAACAACATTGCTGAATATATTTCTGTTCTTAATTTCCTATCCAAAGCAATATCTTATGGGATTGATTCATTGGTAGTTTATCTAGACTAACAACTGGTGGTGTCACAGTTAAATAACACTTATCCGGTTCACAATCCTTATTTATATGGCCAATTTTGAGAGTGAGAGTGTTGCAACAATCATTTATTTATATCACATATGTTCACATTCCACAATATGAGAATCCATTAGCAGACTCTATTGCTAATCAAGAATTAGATTGGCACACTAATCATTCATCAAATTAAATAACATAAAAAAAAAAATTGAATATGTATATGTATCATAAAATTGCGTGTATATAGCTGGAGTGTTCAAAAATAATATAAAAAATTGGTACAGGGTGCCCTCAAAATTTAATCTTACGCCCATAATCATGTCTAGTCATACATAGATCTATCTATCGAGCTAGCTTAGGATGAGCATTAAAATGTTAAGCACAGTGTTGACTACATGCCAGAGTATCCAGACATAGTCCCATGGTACCCCTACCACACAGTGTTGCATCTCCTCAGGCAGATCCTCTACAATTATAATAGGTACCTGGTGAGTTAGTCTGACCAAGTTTCTTTGAAGAGAATAAAGGACTTTCTCTATCTCGGCTGTTGTCTCTTTGGCCCTTCTACTGTGACGCCTGTGCCTCAGAATCCATAAGGTCTCACTAGACCCACATTTGGAACATGGTCACTATATTTTGTCAGTATTTTCTCTCATCGAAAATATTTTTTTTTTAAGTTTGTTTTAGATTAAAAAATCCATTTTCTTAAAAAAACTCACAAAACCTTAAAATTTGTTACCTATGTCTCCCCATGCCACATTAAGTGGTAACACTAATTCTGGATCTCCTCCGAAATCCATGCCAGCATATGGGTAGTCAGCAATTATGATGATCTATTGATCCCACCAGGTAAGAAAATCATCATCAAAGGTCCTTCTAGGCACGTGACTATCCCCAAGACACTTCATTGGATTGACCCATCTACCCATTCGTGGATCTCTAGGGTTGCTGATGGACACTGATACTTTTGGATGTAGCCCAGGTGCCTTCTCGAAGAAGAATGAACACAAGATGGTTCCATATCCAAAATTCTTCGTTTGAACCTTCTGTATAGAGGTCAATTGACTCTTCATGTTAGTCAAAATAGGTGTGCACCAGTCAAATGTTGTTGTAAGACATTCCACTTCTAGGCTCATAGATACTGGTGATTCCTGATGTAGGGAAGCTGACCCATTTACTCGTGCAATGGTAAATAGAAAAATCCTCAAGCATAGACTTTCCACATGTTTGATTGGAATTTGACTCCCAATCTTCTTTGAATGTCCATGAAAATATATATGGAAATAGTCTTCCATAGAAAGACTACCTCTTGTCATGCATGTTGAGTGCACAACCTCCCCTCATCAGGAGGAACTGGTACTGAAATAGATATCTTCGACCTCAATCTATAGATGCATCTAGTCAATCATGAAAGCGTCATCCTCTATGTGGCAGTAGTGGACCAAAAGTTCTAGCAAGCACGTATTGGCTTACATATTTTTCATTTTGAATAATTTGAGTAAGCCAAAACCTCTCAAAGCATGTAATGCATTTTGATCATCCATTACCTCATTATCTATGGTTGTATGCTCTCTTTCCCTCCAAGTGATAGTCATCTTGCAAAAAATTGAAGTTCCACCAATTAATTTATATGTTAAAACTGTAACTTGGGTACACACGGGTCCCCTTGATACACCATAGCATGCAGGGCCATCGTATATGGGGGTTACTCACATCCAACCTGCATGTATGCAAAGTTGAATTTTTGGGCATAGTTTCCCATGGTTAAAGCTTTGAAAAAAATCTAAAAACTATCATAAAGCATTAAAAGTAGGATTTGAGGATTATCTGGATAATTTTGGGTGACTCGATTGGTCCAATTGTTCAGAGGAAAGATTTCTTAGTTTTTCTCCACAGCTCTTTGTACCAAACCGAAATGAAAAAACTGTGTGTCCAAAAGTCATTATATAACTTTGAAATTGCTAAATATTTTTTGAAAAATTTATTTTTGTCTCATGGATATTTTAACCTATGGGCTTCAACTCTCAAGAGTTGGTTGTTTGTACAAGGAATTTTGGAGACTTCTTCGACATGTTGTTTTGGTCCCATGACCATTAACCCGTCATGGCAGGTATCATTTTGTCACTGGAATTTAGGTTAAAGGAAACCATCTTCCACTACATCTTGCATACAAGCCTCCATTTAGTGATACATTAGCCATAGGCTTGACCCCATCATATCTTTGTCTGAAAGCAATTTTCACTCACCGATTTTTTTAAATCATGATGTGATAGTAGAGCCATCCTTTACATGGGCATCTTAGTTAGATCCTTGCTAACATTGGTTGCCCATTCTATTATACTGAGTAGGCTTAGGAGTAGTCTTTAGTCCTACCATGACTAATGCAATGAATGCACATTCTCCTTTCTTCTGTGCTAGTTTATGGCCTTATACCTTAGAGGCTTCTTTGTGTTGAGTTGTACTACTACATTGCATTTTAACTATTTTCACCTTTTTCCCTTGAGCTAGCTTCATTTGGACTCATGCTTAAGCCACTTATTTGACAATGTATTCTACAAATTCAACCATGAAATAACTTAGCTTCTACAACATGAGGCATCCTTTTACCTGTGGAAAGAGCATCACTTTGAGTGTCCTTGACCAGTTTCGCCTCCTTGCATTGAGCATATGAATGTTCCTCTCCCAGGAACTATATCATCACTCATTCTTTACACTATATTATAGCATTCTTTTATTCTTTTTCTAGCTTAAGGAAAAAGACAAAAAAATTATATATAGCGAAAATACCGGGAACGGGAAGATATTTCCATATTTTGTTGGTAGCTAGAGTCAGTCGTGTCACCCTTGAACATAAAACTCAAAAGGAAGTCTCTCCTCCATTTGGGTGGGATTTAGTTTGACTTAAGAGCACCTTAACTTTGTTATTTAGTCAGTAATACTTCTATTAGTTACCTCTTCCAATCATATGGAGAGTTTTATGATGCCTCTTGCATGACAAACTTATATAGAGTTATCATATGCTGCCATATAGTCATCATTGAGTCATTTTTTTGTTCAAGGGAAGTAAACCTCAGTCAGCCTTCCTACGGTGTCTCTTGACCTTTTTCTCAGTAAACCATCCCTGGTTGTCAATGTCATGTTTGTCATCACATCAGTCATGTTAGTCCTTTTCTTTTGCCAATTTGAGAAGGTCTCCATTGACTTCTTGCTAGCGGGTCTTGTCCTTATCAACTATGAAAAATTTCTCTGAGGAAAATCTAGAGCTACACCTTGGCCCTGTTTTCATTATTGATAGGTCACCTTGTGCTTAGCATCAGTCAATATCATGGGTATTTGACTGAGTGGGTTCATTTATGTTTGACATTAGCTTTCATTATCGAACATTTGGATTCCTACAATGAACTGGTTTCCATTTCAACCTATTGATGGATTTCTTGCCTCTATGTCATCTTTCATTATTGGTTGGTTCAGAGGGTTTCTATCATGCACTATCTACATCTTATGTACACCATAAACGAGCTTTGGTTGGGTTACTACATCTTTTTCATCCGATTACTTCCACATTATTGGGCTACGCGTTACACTCGCACTAGATTGATGAAGGATGCCTTAATGCCTTCCTTCTAGAGGATCTTTTCATATTGACCATAGCTCATTTCCTCTAGGAAAAAGATCTAGAGTCCATTTGATAGTACCTTGGGGTTTGCAGTCACCAATGGTAGATTCCTTCACTATCGATAGTGGGAAACCATCATTGTCTCCAGATTGATAGATTCTTTCAAGCGTTCAACTTCAGCTCATTCATTCACACTTGTTAGATTGTATTGGGTACCTTGACTCTCATTATCATTATTGGTGAGTAGTCTTCAGTTTGTTAAAGTTTTACATTAATGACCAATAATCAAATGATTTCTCACATGGTTGACCTTAGATCATTCATTTCGATTGTGTAGAAATGTATGGTGGTGGTCGGTGAAGACCTCGGGTTGCATCAACATGTTTTGGTTCACTTGTTAGTCGCTCCTGTCACTGCTAGTTGACACCATCCACCTTATATGTTGTAGTTCTTCACAACAACAACTTATATGCTAGCATCTGAGTTGCATTGTAGTATCATTGTATTCCATCATGTTCATTTCGTATTATTGGGATCAGTTTTTGACATCAATGATCAACTTCATCCTTCAGCATCATTGATCGTCTTCTTATATATGATATTCAAACATGTAATTTTTCGATCATGGTCAGATGATCCATTATGTACTTTCAGTTCCCGTATACTAGTATGCATATTGGATCTGCTTGTACTTGACATGAGGACATGATTTGCTTTCTCTGAGCATGGGTAGCCACCTTAAACAACAGTTTCTTTCTGATCTCTTTTGATGGCTTAGTAGGCTGAATTTTGGTGATGTCCTTCTCAGTCTCAGCATGATTCTTTCCATACACTTAATAAATTTCGGCCATCATATACCCCTTCTAACCTCATATATTAGGGGGCATCTATTATAGCACCATTTACCACTCTTGGTATATATGATGCCTTGTTTATAGCCTAGGGAAACCCTCCTTCCAGACTTGGTCCAAATATATAAAAAACAATGTTTTACTCCCTGTACACTACTTTATCCAGAGATAAATGCATGCACACATGGGTCAATCAATACCAACCCCACGTATATTATTAAAACACTTAAAATAAATAAATTTCCTTAATTTTGGGCAGATTTCATGGGTTTTAATTGTTGATTGCCTCCTATTGCCCCTGGCCCAACTGTTTCCCAACTAAAAAACTAATTTGGATAGGTATAAATAGACATCTATGGGAAGGCCTTAAGGGGAAGAAGAGATAGAGTTATTATACTGAGCTTATCCCTAACTAAGTCTGATGAATCCCTATGCTTTATGCACTTCCCGAAGCTTCAGGAAACCCTTGTCTCCTTGATTATAGATATCCTTCCTTTTGCTTGAGATATCATGGTGTGGTGATGGAAGAAGATTGTTGAAGGGTGGGATAGGAAAAATCCAGAGGACAGTTCTGCTTGGAGATAAAGAAAGACTCATGTGAATTCTCTACATGTTATTTATAACTTACTACAATAAAAGAAATGTTGTCTTTTTTCTGAAATTAACTATGTCTATGCATCAAATTATGTCTTAATTCATATATGAATGTAATTTTGATGTATGATTAGTCATTTTTTTAAATGATATAAAGTCAATTTCATGAATATCCTTTACTTCTATACTGCTGTGTATGTTCGAATTGAATGATTTTCGGGTTTGAAAAACATTGGGAGTTGTAGAGGGTCTGAACCGTCCAGGAGCTACTAGAATAGAGGAAACATAGGTACATTCACTCTTACGTAGCTTGATAATATAAGCATCTTGCCTGAGTTGTTTGATTTTTTCTTGTTGTAGTTTTCTTATGCTTTGTTAGGGTTCTAACCAAAATCCCTAGGGTTCTTTCACCCGAAACACTATTCTTTAATGCAATGATTAATCATGCATCATGCATCCCATTTCAAATGTAATATACTACAATTTATGTTAAAATCATACCTAAGATAATGCCATTTAAAATCATACCTCAAATTCTATTCCACTTACCACTTCCGAAAAGGCACCAATGCTACAGCATTTTTCTCTGATACCACTTGTAACATGCCCTAATAACCTCGCAGGAAAATGCATGAAATGAGGAAATTTTTACAACATCTACCAATATGTAATTTTCTAAATTACTTTCCATATTCCTTCTTTTACAGTTTCTTTTACGATTAAGAAAAGGATATTGGAAGGTTTTATCAAGTAAAACTCTCTTTAAAAACAAAGGAGCATGTGTTTGTTATGAGAAATGATAGTATAAAGGTGAATAAAATATTAGTTTTTAAAAATATTAGCATTTAATAACTTTTAATAAAAGGTTTGTGTAAGGACGAGGTGAAGTTAATCACTTTTAAATTTTTATCAATCATAGGTTTCATAAAAGAGAAGTAAAGTAGTTGTATATTTAGGTTCTTCTTGCATGTGGATTGTTGTTTTTTAAACTCTTGTTTATTTTAAAGGAGGTATTATTGTAAATCACAATAATTTCAAATCCATTGGCTGACACGTATCTGAATGAATCCACTAAGCTTGATGGTACAAATTATGTTAATTGGAATTTTAAGATACTAAAAATGTTGGAAATATATAACTTTTGGATTATAGTGAGTAGGGATGAAATGAAATCCATCGTTGTTCTTGTTGTTGTCTCGGATTGGAAGAAACACGAGTTGAGAGCCAATGTGTTCTTACACATCTCTGTTGATGACATCATCACTCATCATATCAGAGATTGGAAAACGTCCAAGGAGACATGATATGTGCTCAAAACATTGTATGAAGCAACAAATTGAAATCATATTTTATTTCTAAAGCATAAGTTGTTTTCTATCAAGATGGAGCAAGATGAAATTATAAGAAATTTTATTTCTTGTGGTACAAATTTAAGTGAGAAATTAGGTGATATTGGTGAAATGATCTCTATTATAGATTTAGTAACAATCACTTTAAAAGGTTTAGTACCAGATTATCAAATATTTATTTCAAGTCTCTCAGCTATAGACCCCCAACATTTAATGAATTGATAGGGATTCTTCTTCAAGAGGAAGAAAAAATTAAGAATTTTAATTTGGGATCTACCAATTTGCATTTGGGATTGGTGGAAAAAGGGAAACAACCATAAAGAGATAACCCGTGGGAAAAAACGAAGGTGACAGATTTCAAGAAAAGAAAAGAGGTATAACTCCATCTAAATTTGAGTCTCGTGTTAGGAAGAATGATCTATGCATTTATTGTGGGAAACCTGAACATCGTGCCAATTTTTTTTATAAAATAAATTAAAATGAGTCTAAACAAGGAAATAGAAAACATAGTAGCAATATTGTGAATAGTGATACCTCAATTAGTGAAGGATTTAACTATATTAGGTTATTAATTTCAGAATTTTATTTATCTACAAAATATGATGATGTCAATGCATGGTATGTTGAGCTAAGTGTCTCAACTCATATGTCCTACAATAATGATTTTTTTGATAAGTATTATGAAAAACATGATGGATTATATATTTATTTACAACATAAGCACTCACTTAAATTACAAGGGTGTGGAATACTATGTGTAAACTTACCTAATGGACAAATGAAAAAGATTCATAATGTACTGTGTGTTCCTCGAGTTAAAAATAACTTAAAACATGTCTCTATTATGACTGATTAAGATTTAAAAGTGGATTTTGTTAAGTCTGGATGTGTTTTCAATGATATCAAAAATCACTACATGGTTGTTGGCATAGGTACAAGAGTTGAAGTATTATATAAGTTGATTGGGACCAAAGCAGGGCATAAAACACCGGGATATACAACAATGTCAACACAAGAATTATGGCATCATAGGTACGGAAATATTAATCAAAATGATATGGTTCTACTTCAGAAGAAATCAATGGTTGAGGGACTACCTATTTGGAAAAATGAGCGTATGCAATGTGAAGCACGGGTTGTAGGAAAACAACATAGGAATGAATTCCATGTACAAAATAAAAGAAGACAAAAGAATATACTTAAGCTAATTGATATAGATATATTCAAGTACAATTGGGATTATTTCATTATAAAAAAAAAGTAATGTATTTGAATGTTTCAAAGAATTCAATATTATGGTTGAAAAACAAAAGGGTGACTATATCCAAATCCTCAAGTCCCATGAAGGGGGATAGCAAAAATTAGGATCTTTCATTAAATACTATAAAAGTGACAGAATCCAACAACAATTTACAATTCCTAAAACACCTTAGGAAAATGGATTTGTTGAGGGAAAGAATAGTGTTGGAAATAATACTGAGAGGGGGGGTGAATCAGTATTATCAAATCAATTATTTTTCATTTCACAATCAGATTTGTATACACTACTTCAGTTATGGGAAACTACATATATACACTATTGTGTCTAAAGCAACTAGCATATGTTAGTAAACTTATGATTCATTAAATGTTCGTCTTTAATCAGTGCATCAGAACATCATTAACCACAAGAACAACAAACGGGTGCAGTAAAACATAATAGATCACACATATGGACATGAGATATAAGGTGGAAACCTAATGTGGGTGAAAACCACCTGTTGTAATTCATCTCTATCTTCTTCTAATAAGAAACTTATTTTTACAATATTTCTGTACTAGTGTAGTCTTATACTAGTATGCAGGCTTCTACTTGCAGAAGGCTACAACCTTCTTTCATTCTCCAGCTTCTCCTGGAAGAGAGCTACAACCCCCTTAGCTCTTGTACTAGCTGATGTACTAGTACATAGGTGTTGTCCTATAGAAGGCTACAACCTTCTCTTTACTTCTAGGGACCACATTTCATAAATTTTCAGACTGGATCTATCAATAACAAAACATCAAATACATCTACATCAACCAATCTCCTTTGCTTCAATCAAAACTAATTTAAGCAATTACTTTTCTAAATGCTGTAACCAGAATACATTAACAGAAACCAGAATCCAATCCTCAACTCAGAACACTACAACAATAAATAGAGGTAGATAAAACATATTTCATGAGACGTACGTTACTTCAATATGTAGAACCTGCATGCATTCACTTATGTATTAAGGCCAACCAGTGTATACACAGTTTTGACTTACTGAACCAACGTGTATATGTGCCCCTATTGTGTCGAACCTACGTACAAATCTATAAAAGATAATTTATCCTTTTCACTTATTCAGACATCAGTTATACCCAGATTATCAGATTTATAGATCGAGTCATGCACCAAATATAACAGATAGAAATCACATAAAGATACTACTATTCAAGCCTTAACATCTTAACCCAACAATATAACTTATGCTTCTTCTAGCGCTCAGGTTCCTCCTTGGTTCAGATCCAGCTATGCATCATAACCCTATTCTGGATCTTACTCTTCCTATGATACTCAATGGTTAAGTGAATTCCTTTGCATAATGATCTCCTACCCCTTTTATAGTCTTAGGCCTTACTCAATACCATGGTCCAAAACCACTTAGAACTAATACTTGGGGTACAATACCTAGGTTTAATACTTTGGATGAGATACCAAGGTCCAAAACCATAGGTCCAAATACCAAGGACCAAATACCATGGACTAAAAATAATCTTTCCCAAATGTATGCGCTTTTCTGTGCATGAAAGTGCGTGCATACGCATACACGACTTTTGATCAGAAATCCCACGTGTATATGTGACTTGGTTAAGAGAAACCTGCGTATATATCTTTTTTTTCATTCTGAGAGCCTGAACTATGATCTGCCATCTCAGTGAGTTGCCATCAAGGAAAATACCTGTGTCATGGTGCCAAACCTATGTCGTAATGCGAACAATCTCCCCCTTTGGACTTGATGGCAACCCTAAGTTACTCAATGTCATTCTCCTCCTTTGTCATCAAGGGCAAAGGGTTATGCTCCCCCGAAGTACATGGTGAATTCTCTACTCTAGTGGGTTATCCATTCTCCCCTTGACTATAGGTAAGGTCTGTAAGAAGATGTTCTACAAGAAGAAACATGACTTTATTCATCATAAATGACCTTCCTATCACCAAAGGCTCATACAAACATCCATCTCCCAACCAAGTGGGGATATACCAATATTGACTCATCCACCCAACCAAGTGGGGATACACCAAAGGTTTACACATGATAAAACAAGAGCATTACATCATCCATCACAGGAATAGTGGGGAAACCAAAGTAGGTCGTTACATGACCTTGATCAGAAAATAAATACATGACATAGAGATGAAATATCTACAACAAGACTATGATAGTCATCAACAACTATCATCAGCAGGATATGTCAATCATCATTCATACCAGTAACCATGTTCTCCCTCTGCACCTGTTCCACTTGAAACCAAAAATCACTGTGAACTTGAACCGAGATCTTCTAAGATAATGCCAAGAATGCATTATTAGAAGTATATATGCTCCCCCTGAACCTGTGCCAAATGGTCTTTGTCAGTCCCATATAAAATTCTTTTCATCCTGAACCTGGCCCACTATTTTTCTTCAAATCACCATATATGCGATTGTATCCATGTAAACCAGTGTATGTATGTAGATTCTCCTCATGAAACTCGTGTACAACCATTTTTCTTTAAAACATACAAGTTTCAATAGCAAGATGATGCATCAACTACTCCCAGCTTCTGTCTGAGGTATTCAAATGTCTCCCTGGGCAGTGGTTTGGTGAGTATATCAACAACCTGTTCCTTGGAGGGAACATACTCCAATTTGACCTTTTGTTCAAGAACTTGTTCTCTGAGAAAATGATATTTGTTAGGTATGTGCTTCATCTTTGAATGCATGACAGGATTCTTTGAAATACTAGTTGCACTTGTATTATCACATAAAATGGAGATAGTTGTAGTACAAGTGATTTCAAAGTCTTGCAAAGTTTGCATCATCCAAAGGAGTTGTGCGTAGCATGATGCAAGAGCCACATATTCCGCTTCAGCTGTAGATAAAGCAATTGAACTTTTTTTCTTGTTGAACCAAGATACTAATCTGGAACCCCTAAAGAATGCACCACCACTAGTGCTTTTTCTGTCATCCATGCTTCCTACCCAATCTGCATCTGTATGTGCTTAAAGTGAGATATCTGTATCTATAGGATACGATAAGCCATAGTTTTGTGTTCTTTGAAGATATTTTAAAATCCTTTTAACCATCTAAAGGTGTGCTTCTTTTGGATTTGCCTGGAATTTTCCAACTATTCCCACTGCATGCATGATGTCTGATCGGGTACCTCTCAGATAGAGGATACTACCAATCATGGATTTATAGGTTGGCTAATGTACTGCTGTTGAATCATCATTTGCGCTGAGGCTGCATCCTATTACCATAGGCATACATACTGGTTTTGAATCTTCCATGCCATATTTCTTCAAGATCTACTTGAGGTAGTTGGTTTGTGATAAAAAGATATCGTCTTTATTTTGTTGGACTTGTAAACCAAGAAAATATGTCAACTCACCAAGCAAGGAAATTTCAAATTATTTCCACATCACCAAAGAAAATTTTTGACTCATGGCTTCTTCATTGCTACCAAAGATGATATCATCAACAAACACAACAAGTATTGGCAATTTATCATTATCAATTTTTATATATAGATTGCTATCTGCTGATCCTTTAGAAAAACTTTGTTGATGGAGGTATTTGTCAAGATGATAATACCAAGCCCTTGGAGCCTTTTTAAGACCATAGAGTGCCTTCTTATGTCTGCATACGAGTATTGGATCATTTCCAAGGATGAATCCATCTGGTTGCTCAATATACACTTCTTCTTCTATGTCTCCATTTAAAATGGCAGATTTCACATCCATTTCAAATACTTTGAACTTCTGAAAGATAGAAAGAGCAAAGAACATTCTTATGGCTTCAATTCTAGCAACCGGTGCAAAATCTTCTTCAAGGTCTATACCTTCTTGTTGGGCATACCCTTTACAAACAAGTCTAGCCTTGTTTCTAATAACATCTCCATTTTCATTCATCTTGTTTTTGAATATCCATTTGGTCCCTATAACATTCTTATCATTTGGTCTTGGAACCAACTCCCAAGTGTTATTCTTTTCAATTTGATCAAGTTCTTCATTCATGGCCTTGACCCAGCATTCATCTTTGCATGCTTCACTTACATTTCATGGTTCAGTGGAGGAGCTCAATGCTAGATAGCTTGAAGCTTCTAAAATAGTTCTTCTTTTTTGTACACCTGCCTCTTTCTGCCCCAAAATTTGAGTCTCTTGATCATTCTTCTGGACATACCTAGATGGAGTCTTTTATTCTAGCCTTATCTGTTCTTCTAGTGCCTCATATGTTTCTTCTTCATCATAAGTCTGATTTGATGTTGAAGGATAGTCCTCATCATCTTTGAAATCTTCAGATTTTACCTGCCTAGGATTGTTTCCTTCTTCATCAACCACTACATCAATACTTTCAACAATTTTTCCAAGTCTTTTATTGTAACACTTATATGCTTTGCTGTGGAGAGAGTAACCAAGAAGAATGCCTTCATCTACTCTAGGTTCAAACTTGGCAAGGTTTTTGTCAGTCCTTTTGATGTAACATTTGCTTCCAAAAATTTTGAAGTATTTTACCGTAGGAGTCTTACCATACCAAAGTTCATGAGGAGTCTGAGTGCTATTCACTTGGATGTTTGTCTTGTTGAGAATAGTAACAGCAGCAAATGCAGGTTCACCCAAGAAGGTTGTAGGAGTTCAGAACTCATCAAGCATAGCACAAGCCATTTGTTGAATCATTCTGTTCATCCTTTCCACTACTCCATTTTGCTGAGGAGTCCTTGCAGTAGAGAATTCCCTTCTTATTCCATGTTCTTCAAAAAAATAAAAAAATTCATCTGCGGTAAATTCCCCTCCTCGATCAGACATGAGGCATTTGATTCTATGATCTTATTCATTTTCAACCAAGGCTTTGAATGCTTTGAAATTTTCGAAAGCTTCATCTTTATGCTTCAGAAGTCCTATCCAACACATCCCAGAAAAGTCGTCAATGAACAATATGAAGTATTCTTCTCCTCGAGGTGACCTTTTCCTGGATGGAACATGTACATCAGTATGGACAAGTTCAAGTCGCTTACTAGATGATCCTTCCTTCTCAGGGAAATTAGTTTTGGTTTGCTTGCCAAACTAACATGATTTTCATATTGTATTGTCTAGAATTCTGATGCTAGGGAGATCACAAACCGCCTGATATTTTCATGCTTTCCTTATCTAAGAGAAGCTTAGATGCCCCAATCTTCTGTTCCAGAGCCAGTGTTCATCATTCTTGCTTAGATAGCATTTTCTTTGTCCTCCCTTGAGTACGTATAAATTATTTGGAGTTCTTATGCCTTTGATCATTGTTTCTCCTGTATCAAGCTCACGAACAATAAATCCATTTGATCAAAATATTACCTTGTTTCCTTGATCACACATTTGTCTAACACTCAATAGATTATGCTTTAAGCCATTAACATACATAACATTTCCAGCTTTGACCTTTTCTTTCAAAAGAATAGAACCTTTACCTTTTATGAGTGCAGGGATGTCATTTCCAAATGAGACCTTCCTTTCCTTTTCTAAGGCACTATATGTGTTTGAAACCAGCTCAGAAAAAAGATAGAAAAGATAGATCAACGTCTTAGAATTCAGCCTCTTTGAGGGGGCAACCTCCTTTACATTACATAAACCAACAATTCTTTGATCATTCAAATGAAAAAACCTCCTTTCTATATATAGGAGTCTAAGGAGTCACAATATAACCTAGCCGACCTAACAATAATAATATAAAGCCACAAAAATAAACATAGAGGGATTCAATGGGGCATAGTAATAACAATATGGGGACAATAGGGGCACAACAATATTAATAAGGGATACAATTACAATAGTAATGGGGTAATCACTAGTATTATAGGGACCCAACGTGCCCCTCTCCTTCAAAAAAGTGTTGTCCTCAACACTTGAGTAGTTATGGATGCTTCTGTATAAAATTCTCATCCTCCCATGTGGAATCTTCAGCATATAAGTTCTTCCACTTGATAAGATACTCTGAAATTGATCAATTTTGTAGCTGTCGAGTTCTTGTTTCTGTGACTGCTTCTGGTTCCAATATAATTTTTCCTTCCTTGTCAAGTTCTGGAAATATTGTTTGAACTGGTATCTTATCGCCTATAACCTTCTTTAAACATGAAACATGGAAAACTAGTTGCAATCGAGAAGTTGCAGGAAGCTCTAATTTGTATGCCATAGTACCAATCTTTTGCAACACCTTGTACGGACCATAATACTTTGCTGATAATTTATTATCCTTCTTAGATTGCTTGAGGGACATTTGCTTATATGGTTGTAGCCTTAAAAATACCCAATCACCTACATCAAAACTTCTTTCACTACGATGTTGATCTGCCTATTGTTTCATTCTATTTTGTGCCAACACAAGGTTATCCTTTAAGAGTTGGAGGACTTGTTGTTGATGTTCGATGTGATGTTCCACTGCTTGAACCTTAGAATTTTCTCTTAAATATGATGTGATGGATGGTGGTTGATACCCATAAAGTGCCATAAATGGGGTCATTTTTGTTGTCGTATGGAAGGAAGTGTTATACCACCATTCCGCCAGAGGCAACCATTTGACCCATTGTGTCTGTTTATCAGATACAAAGCAACGAAGATATCCTTCCAAACATTTGTTTACTATCTCAGTTTTCCCATCAGATTGAGGATGATAAGATGAGCTATGAGCTAACTGAGTACCAAGACAAGAAAATAATTCTGTCCAAAAATTTCCAGTGAAAATGGGATCTCTGTCACTTACAATAATCTTTGGGTTTCCATGTAGCTTTTGAATTGTTTCCATAAATGCATAGAAACTGTACTGGCTTTAAATGGATGTGATAATGCACAAAAGTGTGCATACTTGGTAAGTCTGTCAACTACCACCATGATGACACTCTTTCCCTCAGACTTGGGTAAACCTGTGATAAAATCCATTGAAACCTCCTCCAACGTTGGCTTGGAATGGATAAAGGTTGTAATAGACCCGGTGTCTTAATTGTTTCAACTTTATTTTGTTGGCAAACCAAACATTCCGCCACAAAGTTTTGAATATCTGATTTAAGGCCATCCCAAAAAAATTCCTTCTTAACCCTGTGGTAAGTTTTTAAAAATCCTGAGTGCCCTCCTAAGGGAGAAGTGGGCAATTCCATAAGAATCTTTTGTTTTAGCTAGGAATTCTTACAGAGGTATAAGCGATCTTTGTACCA